>JAQMRL010000009.1:4415464-4437964 GCA_035578175.1 Catonia carolina
AGAGAGGTGTAAAAGACACTAATGTGTCTAATGTGTCACCTCTACCTCTTCTGTTCTTAAATACTTCAGTCATATAATTGGCTGACCATGTGATAAGAAGCAGAACTATTTATTTTAGCCCTGCAACGAACAGATCGAGTGTAAACAATTTGAAACTCCACCTGTCTGTTATGGGCAGGTGATTGGATGATGAGTTTAAAATTTCATAAACTTTCTTACAAGCGTATCGTTTCTCTCCTCGATTTTTACGTTCACTACAAGTCGGGTTTACCGGACGTAGAAAGGCACTACCAATCGGAAAATTTAAATGTGGGACTGAATTCGTCTTTAAGACACGTTTTAATGGAAGATGTAGCAACTCGGTCTTTAAATCGCGTACATAATCCGATTCGTTGAAATGTAGCTACTGAACACACGCGAAAACTATCAGCAGAAAATGAATCGGCCCGTATGCAAGCATTTTTTATCCACTTCAATCTAGTTTCAATGGCCTTTGGAAAACGGGAAAACTTAAAATGCTTCCTTTTGGTGTCTATCATGATTAAAACACCCGGTAATTAACCCTTTATAGGGCAGTAAAAGGGGGAAATAATATATATAGCTGCCCTTAACAGACAGACAGGTGGAGTGTCAAATTATTTACATTCGATCTGTTAGTTGCAGGGCTAAAATAAATAGTTCTGTTTCTTATCACGTGGTCAACCAATTAAATGACTGAATCATTTAAGAACAGAAGAGGTAGAGGTGCAAAAGACACTAATCAGAGTTATCTCCTCTGAAAGTAATGAATTTCATTATACAGCCAGACCCTGTTGTGAATGAAGTGAAGGTGTCATTTGCAGAGTGGAAAATATGTGCTTTTCAGAGGGCCCGGCATGCTGATAAGTGTACTTTTTTTCTCAGTGAGGAAGGCAATAATAAAACACCTCACTCCTCGTTTTACTTAGTAAAACCTCTACATGTTCAAACCAGCCTTTTGGCTGTAGACCTAAACAACAATATATATAGGGTGATTCAAAACTACAAGGCAATCTCTTGGGATCTCATTCTATAGCTAAAAATAAGAAAAAAAGTTCATATAAACATATACCTGAAAACGCTTAGTTAGCGAGTTACGGCTAGCGAAAAATTTCACCTACAACTCTACACTCTCGGTGAAGTAAGGCCGTATAAAAATGTTAAAGGTAGTTACAAAGATATAAATACGATTGTTTCCTGTGTTTTTTAATCTGAAAAAGTGAATAAAATTGGTTTCAGAGCTGTAAATGCAATACTTCCAGAGATATCTTACATAAAACACAAGAATTGGTGCAAAGAAATAACACATTTTTGTGTTTAATGTAAGATTACTTCCATAAATAGTATATAAAGGTGTATTTTTTCTTAAATAAATTTGTAGAAAATTACAGACCGTATTAAGACTAGTAAACATCACAGACCGACATATCGTGCGTCGGCTGTTGCTGGTGACCAGTGACGTCAGAGGGGAGGACTTGTCACTGCGAAATTTAAAGATCTGCAACTTTTATTTAGAGGATTTTTCTTTACAGAGCGTAGTTTAGCGTCAAAAAGTGATTTTCCGTATTATTACACCAAACTATGGTTGATTTTCATATTGCGTCTTTCACTCATGATTAAAATTAGGTTATGTTTTTGGGATTAATTTTTTAATTTATTTTTAATAACCCACCGGGTTGGTCTAGAGGTAAAGTCGTCGCCAAAATCAGCTGATTTTGGAGTCGAAGGTTCCTGGTTCAAATCCTAGAAAAATGTAGTTACTTTTATACGGATTTGAATACTAGACAGTGGTTGCCGGTGTACTTTGATGGTTGGGGTTCAATTAACCATACTCTTTCAGGAATGGTCGACCTGGGTCTGTACAAGACTACACCTCTTTTACATGTCATACACATCATCCTCATCTCATTGGGTCATGACATGGGGTTGCTTATTGTTCTGAATTGAACAGATTGCAACATACACATATTAGCAACTAAACAAAAAAAATTAATGTTAGGTTCTTCTTCTTCAGGAGCCTTCTCCATTAGGAAGGTTGGCTATCATCATGGTCAGTCGTACCTTGTCCACTGCTGCTCTAAAAAGGTCATGCGACGATCAGGTAAACGCTTCTCTCACATTTCTTAACCAGGACATTCGTCTGCGTCCCACCGAGCGTTTACCAAAAACGAGTTTCCCTTGAATTATGAGATGCAGAATCTCGTATTTAGGCCCCCTTATGATGTGTCCAGGTGGAGGTGTTATGATGTGTCCAGGTGTTCAGGTGGAGGGTCAAATTATTTACACTCAATCTGTCCGTTGCAGGGCTAAAATAAATAGTTGTGTTTCTTATCACATGGTCAGCCAATTAAATGACTGAATCATTTAAGAACAGAAGAGGTAGAGGTGTAAAAGACACTAATCAGAGTTATCTCCTCTGAAAGTAATGAATTTCATTATACAGCCAGACCCTGTGGTGAATGAAGTGAAGGTGTCATTTGCTGAGTGGAAAATATGTGGTTTTCAGAGGGGCTGGCATGCTGATAAGCGTACTTTTCCACTCAGTGAGTTGTTGCAATGGTAAACCACCTCACTCCTCGTTTTACTTAGTAAAACCTCTACAGGTTCAAACCAGCCTTTCGGCTGATGACCTAAACAACAACAACATGATGTGTCCAAGGTAGTGTTAGGATGGTTAGGTAATAGTGTTCATTATTTGCATTGGCTAGAGAAAGTCGTGTTAGTGTTTCACACCTGATTTTTTTTAATAAAATTAATAATTTACGTAGGAATTTTTTAAGTAGTTAAAAAAATTGTAGAAAATCTAAACTTACTGTGTAATTATTAAAACTTGTAATTACTCAATTATAGGTTCTCATGCATAATACGTAGTTAAATTTGAAAAGAAAACCGAAAATTAACTTGTGGACAAATCCTAATAACACAGTCATTTAAATTTAAATTGTTTAAATATATTCTAAGAAATTTTAAAATTCAATTAGTAAAAATGTTTAAAAAGGTTTTAATGAAAGTGGATATAGAATTGTTTTTTTTTTTACTTATGTAAATTATCTTCCTATAGTCTGTGTAATAATAATTGGCTAGTAATAATTATTGTTTGTTAAAATGCTTTGTTAAACCCACCGGGTTGGTCTAGAGGTAAAGTCGTCGCCAAAATCAGCTGTTTAACAGCTGATTTTCGGAGACGAAGGTTCCTGGTTCAAATCCTAGTAAAGGTAGCTACTTTTATACGGATTTGAATACTAGACAGTGGTTACCGGTGTATTTTGATGGTTGGGGTTTAATTAACCATACTCTCTCAGGAGTGGTCGGCCTGGGTCAGTACAAGACTACACCTCATTTACACGTCATACATATCATCCTCATCTCATTTGGTCATGGGGTGCTTATTGTTCTGAATTGAATAGATTGCAACGTACACAAATTAGGATTAAAAAAAAAACAAAAGGTGTGAAACACTCACACAACTTTCTCTTGGGAATGCAAATAATTAATAATAAACCTAACATAATTAATAAAATATTAGAAATAAACTAGCCTCAAAAACATAACCTTATTTTAATCATGAGTGAAAGACGCAAAATTAAAATCGAACTCAGTTTGGCTAAAAATACGGAAAATCACTCTTTCACGCTAAACTAGGCTCTGTAGAGAAAAATGTTTTAAATAAAAGTTGTAGATCTTTTAATTTCCTATAAATTTAGTTATGTACCTTTTTGCTATAAAATGCATACTAAGGCCGAAATCTTAAAAAAAATCGATTTTTCACACGTTTTCGTGAGAAAAAAACAGAAAATTGCTAATTACCGCTAAACTAAGCGTTATACAAAAAAATGTTTGAAATAAAAGTTGTAGAATTTTACATTCTCTACAACTTTTATTATATAACGTTTTGCGCTAAAATGCATATTAAAGCCGCAATCTTAAAAAGAAAATGTTTTTACGTAAAAACAGCCTTACCCAGAATTTCAGCAAACATGGCGCCTACCCTATCTTGTAGAGCATAAAAAATGTAGTAAACCAGGCGATTTTAAAAAAAATCGTAGGACCAGTTTTTGAGAAAATCGAAAAAAGTGAAAAATTACACGAATAAACTACTACTTTCGGTTGACCGATTTTGATGAAAATGTTCGTGTCGGGTCCGGTAGTGGTATGTAACTTAAGTTTTAAGTTTCAAGTTCGTACGATGTTCCAATCTTGAGATATTTTGTACACACACACATACACACACACACACACACACACACACACATACACACACACACACACACACACACACACACACAGACAGACAAATCGCTAAAAACATGTTTTTTGGGTTCAGGGGGTCTGAAAACGTATAGATCCGGTGAAAACTCGATTTCGAAAAATCGACATGAAAACAATACTTTCCTTCCTATATATTCATATAGGCAAGAGAAAGTAAAAATGCTACAGCTCTATTTGAGGGATGTGTGTATGTACCCGTGTTAGAGAATAAAACAAATTTTTAATACATTTTATTAAATTTATTCCTCAATATAATCTCCTTTCAGTTGTACACGCTTACTCCAGAGATGTTCTAACTAATTTAAGCCATCACGAAAATAATCTGGTGTGAAACACTCATACGACTTTCTCTGCCAATGTAAATAATAAACCATTTATAAACAACTAGCATGCCCCGTCGCGGCTTTGCACGCAAAAAATGGTGTAATCACCTTTTTTTTAATTAAAAGAAAATTAAAACAAATTAAATAAACACGGAACTTTACTTTTATAAAATAATCAAAAATACAAAATCGTATCTACATTATAAAATACAATAAAATTAGTCTGGTTTAAACTTTTAAAGGTTCAAAACGAGGAGTGAGGTGGTTTACCATTGCCTTCCTCACTGAGTGGAAAATAATCCTTATCAGCATGCCAGGCCCTCCGAAAAGCACATGTTTTCCATTCTGCAAATGACACCTTCATTTCATTCACCACAGGGTCTGGCTGTATAATGAAATTCATTACTCACAGAAGAGATATCTCTGATTAGTGTCGTTTACACCTCTACCTCTTCTATTCTTAAATAGCTTTAATAGTTCAGTCATATCACTTGCTGACTAAGTGATAAGAAACGGAACTATTTTTTGTAGCCCTGGAACCAGCAGATGAAAATGAAAATCGACCTAAGTTTGGCTTAGAAATACGGAAAATCACTCTTTCACGCTAAACTAGGCTCTGTAGAGAAAAATGCTTTTAAGAAAAATTGTAGATCTTTTAATTTTCTATAAATGTGGTTATAGACACTTTTGTCGTAAAATGCATACTAAGGCCGATATGTTAAAACAATCGATTTTTCACACGTTTTCGTGAGAAAAAACCGAAAATTGCTAATTACCGCTTAACTAAGCATTATATAAAAAAAGTTGTAGAATTTTAAATTCTCTATAACTTTTATTATAAACATTTTTGCGCTGAAATGCATAATAAAGCCGCAATCTTAAAAAAAAACAATTTTTTTACACGAAAACAGCCTCACCAAGAATTTCAGCAAACATGGCGCCTACCTTATTTTGTAGAGCATATAAAATTTAGTAAATGAGGCGATTTTTAAAAAAATTGTAGGACCAGTTTTTGAGAAAATAGCATAAAAGTGAAAAATTACACGAATAAACTACTACTTCCGGTTGACCGATTTTGATGAAAATGTTCGTGTCGGGTCCGGTAGTGGTATGTAACTTAAGTTTCAAGTTTCAAGTTCGTTTGATGTTACGTTCTTGAGATATTCTGTTTACACATACACACACACACACACACACGCACGCACACACATACACACACACACACATAGACGCACACTCAGACCAATCGCTAAATTTCGAAAAATCGACATAAAAACAATACTTTCCTTTCTATATATTCATATAGGCAAGAGAAAGTAAAAAGTACGGAATGGTGTGCCAGAGGCAGTAAACTAAATGTTTATCCGCCTGTTGAATTCACAAAGATTATAATAGGTAGTTTAAAGTATACTTAGTGAATTGATAGTTTTCTCTTGTAATAGAGTCTATTAGTTTTGTGTTTAAGTATTTTGTTAACGCTTGTTTAACTGCTAATGAAGTATATGCGTACTTAAAAACTTACTAAGTGAATAGATTTCTAGGTGGATAAAATAAGTTTATTTTTTTCTTCTTAATCGAAAAGAATAATCACCGATTGATACAATCAGTCAGAAAATTACAATGAAAAAAATTCTTAGTGTTCAACCAATTTTTTACAGACTTAAATTTATAAAATATTGAAAATAGCTTGTTGTTGTTTAGGTCAACAGCCGGAAGGCTGGTTTGAACCTCTAGAGGTTTTTCTAAGTAAAAACGAGGAGTAAGGTGATTTACCATTGCCTTCCTTACTGAGTTGAAAGAGTATGCTTATCAGCATGCCAGGCCCTCCGAAAAGCACTCACTTTCCACCCTGCAAATGACACCTTCACTTCATTCACCACAGGGTCTGGCTGCATAGTGAAATTCATTACTCTCAGAAAAGATAACTCTGACTAGTGTCTTTTACACCTCTACCTCTCTGTTCTTAAATAGTTAGTCATATAAGTGGCTGACAATGTGATAAGAAACAGAACTATTTTTTTTAGCCCTGGATCAAACAAATAGAGTGCATTTAAAATAACACTCCACCCGTCTGTTTTGGGCATAAATAGCTTATAGACTCTTTAACTAAGCACTACAGAAAAAAAATCTGGTGTGAAACACTCACACAACTTTCTCATGCAAATGCAAATAATGACCAATATAACCTAACATTAGTAATAAAACATTACAAATAAACAAAAAACTAATCTCAAAAAACATAAACTTATTTTAATCATGTGTGAAAGACGCAAAATGAAAATCAACCTCAGTTTGGCTTAAAAATACGGAAAATCACTCTTTCACGCTAAACTAGGGCCTGTAGAGAAAAATGCTTTAAAAAAAAGTTGCAGATCTTTTAATTTTCAATAAATTTAATCTTATACACTTTTGTCATAAAATGGATACTAAGGCCGAAATCTTTAAAAAAATCGATTTTTCACACGTTTTCGGTCGATTTTCATTTTACGTCTTTCACTCATGATTAAAATAAGGTTATATTTTTTGTGGTCATTTTTTTTTTATTTCTAATGTTTTATTACTAATGGTAGGTTATATTGTTAGTTAATTGCACTGGCAAGAGAAAGTTGTTTGAGTGTTTCACACTAGATTTTTTGTCTATAGGTTTCTAATACCATTAAACTTTCTTCCGATTTCCGTACATATTGGAGACCGACATATGGGCCACTTGTATACCGTATGAATCTAAGCTTTGTGCAGCTGCGGGATGAAGGGGACAGACGAAGTACCAGACTACTGCTACGTCATAACACTGTACTAGTTATCTCATTGGTATTCGGTAGGCACTGGCTGCCTCCTAGTGGGGTGACATACGTGGGTGTTGTTTTCACTATTCACTGTAGACGGCCACACACAATATATATATATAGGGTGATTCACAAAGAGCGCCGGTTTTGATGTATCAAATTTAGAGATTTATTTTATTGAAAAACTGAAAATAAATACATCAACAAGTTCATCTTACCTTCCGATTTCATGTATGAAAAATGATGTCATGCATGTGTCCTCCTCTACTGCGCTGGCACGCATCAACTCTGTCCATGAAATTGGATATTACTGCACGACAAGTTTCGACTTCCATTTGCCCGATAACCCGTCGAATTTCCTCCTTCAAGTCATTAATGTTTCGGGGTTTATTGGCATACACCAATGACTTCAGATGACCCCAAAGATGAAAGTCACGAGGCGTCAAGTTACACGACCTTGGTGGCCATTGATGGTCGGAATTACTATCGTCTCTTCTGGTGGTCTGCCACTTTCAAATGTTGCGTCAACTGAATTTTGTACGGGTGATATTGGAGATCGTACCGAAGAATTCTCCGTACAGAAGAACATCGTAAACCCAATTGTTGAGAACGGCGACGTATTGATTTTGCTGGGCTAACAGCCACACTATCACGAACCAACACAACGTTCTGCTCAGTTCGGCCAGAATGACGACGTCCAGAACTTTTAAGGTCGACTGTTGAACCCGTCTCAAAAAACTTTTCCGTGAGCCTGCGAACTGTTGATTCATTCGGTGCTTCATACGTCCTAGAGTACCGCGAAGTCGCCTGACAGTAGCCGCATAACTCTCTCCACTCTGGTAAAATGTTTTGACGATTAACACTCGTTGCGCAATAGTAAACTTCTCCATGGTTAGACACAGACTGCGAGAGTACTACACTGCGAACAAGAGAAATTACAACTGAATCGTCAATCGGAATGTTCTCCGAAATAGAAATGAGGTCTAACAATGTTGCCAACCGATAAACAAAAATTTACCAGCCGTTTTAAAACCGGCGCTCTTTTTGAATCACCCGTTAGTTTGGATAGTACCCTTGACTACTACAAACATCTATACATTAATAGCGAGCAGGTTTTTTTTCTACACGATTTTAACCACCTGAAACTTCACCGATTTTCTTCGAAGTGGGTTCAAATGAATCGTCTGTTCGAGTAGATTTGCAGAAAACTATCCAAAATCAAATATTTCAATTTATGACCGTAAAATAGGAGGTCTAAAATAGATTGGAGAGGGGGCAAGTTCAACGAACTGAAGTATAGGGCTCTCTCTTTCTCTATCTATCCCTCCCACATCTCGCACAGCTATTTCAGTTTCGAGAGGGGGCTACTAACACTATTTTCTTCAGGCAACCACACTGATATAATTTTCTTCATTTTAATTGGCCTGCCTCCTCACATTTTAGAATTAAAGGTTGGTGCCATAGTAATTCTATTACGTAACATCAACATAATCAGTGGGTAAATGATTGGCACAAGACTGACTGGTGGTGAAAAGAATGAACTAAAATTTTCTTGATTTAGAAGTCATCATAGGCGCAGCCAAAGGCAGAAGGGTTTTACTACCGCGGTTAGATCTAACCCCTTTGGATGGTACTTTGCCATTTACATTTAAGAGAAGACAGTTCCCCATCCGTTTAGCATTTGCGATTACAATAAAAAAAATCCCAAGGCCAAACATTCAGCAAAGTTGGCCTTTATCTGCCACAGCCGGTATTTTCACATGGAGAATTGTACGTTGCTATGTCACGTGTCAGATCATTTGATAGCGTAAAAGTTCAAATAATGCCACACAACAATAAAACAAAAAATGTTGTTTACAGAGAAGTTCTATAAAAACAAATTTACACTTTTTTGCGGGTTTTCCCGCACAGGTTCACCTAGTAGTACAAGTAAAACGTTACTACTACTAACGCAATCTCTCAAGAGTATTAGTGACGTAATGCATACCTCTCAGCTGCTCACAGCTTGGGAACGGGTAGTAATCTGCAACCGAGCTCGGTAACACGGTACTGAATTCTGAAACACCTAACCTCACTGAATGAGGTATTTCACATGCGGGAAGTTCTGGTGGAGTGGCCGAGTTTTGTTTTTGAAATACAAATTTAAATAATCTTAAGTGACTTATCCTTATTGTAATTTTTAATCCTAATAACGGGTGTTTCAAAAAGGACGCACTTCGAAGTTTAAGGGTTAATATTTTCTGCATAAGGAATATTTTTCCCCCAAATAACAGTTGGCACTACCATACTCATTGTTGACCCATTGTGTATTACTGACATGTACTAGTGCTATCCCAGTATTCATTTGTGTCTGTAGTGTCTGTATAAGTTCAAACATGGTTTTTTCAAAGGATGAACGTGTTTTTATTATTGAAAGTTATTGCGCATATAAATCTTACGAACGAGTGAAAGACGAGTTCCAGTTAAAATTTCCCAATTCTGAAGTACCTAATAACACCACAATATCGCGTCTGATTAATAAATTTCGTGAGACTGGTAGTGTACAGGATCGGAAAAGCACTGGTCGACCATCAGTATTAACAGAACAAGTTTTGGACGATGTGAAACAACGTTTGACTACCTCACCCGGCAAATCACTTAGAAAGTTATCTTCACAGGCTGGATTATCACTATCTTCCGCTTTAAGGGCTACAAAAAAATTAAATCTGCATCCTTACCGCATCGGTGTCGTTCATAAACTGAAAGAAGTTGACCATGGGAAACGTATACAGTATTGTCGTTGGAACGTTCTCTTGTTAATGATAACGGTGTTGAAATATTGGATCGTGTTTATTTCAGTGATGAAGCATGGTTCCACTTAGATGGTTACATCAACAGCCAAAACTGCCGAATATGGAGCGCTCATAATCCTCACACATTTCATGAACGTCCACTACACGCACGTAAAATAGGTGTTTGGTGTGCGATCTCCCGGCGTCGTATTGTTGGGCCTTTATTTTTTGATACATCTGTAGATGGTGTGGTGTACCGCAACTTAATTGAACAATTTATAGCGTTGTTAGAATTACACGATCGAGGTTGTTGGTTTCAGCAGGATTACGCAACGTGCCATACTTCTACTGAAACGCTGAATATGTTACGAGAATTTTTTGGCCATCGTGTGATATCGAAAGGATTGTGGCCACCAAGATCCCCAGATCTTACTCCTGCGGATGTTTTTCTTTGGGGGAATTTAAAGAGTAAGGTTTTTAAAAACAATCCTCATACAATTGAAGAATTGAAGGCTAATATTGAAAGTGAGATTACAAACATTAATGAGCAAACACTACGAAAAGTGGCTGCAAATGTTATGAAACGTGTCCTAACTTGCATTACAAGCGGAGTAAGTCATTTTGAACATTTATTGTGAAGTTTTAAAGGTAATCTGAATGTTATAAAGGTAATAATTTCATACCGTATAATTTGTAATTACTTAATGTAATAAATTAGCGTTCTCAAACTTCGAAGTGCGTCCTTTTTGAAATACCCGTTAGTAGTGACGTAATGCATACCTCTCAGCTGCACAAAGCTTGTGAACGGGCAGTCATCTGCAACCGAGCTCGGTAACCCGGTACTGAATTCTGAAACGCCTAACCTCACTGAATGAGGCATTTCACATGCGCTAAGTTCTGGTGGAGTGGCCGAGTTTTGTTTTTGAAATACAAATTTAAATAATCTTAAGTGACTTATCCTTATTATAATTTATAATCCTAATATTAATAATAACTTTAATTACAGTAATTGCAGAGCTCTGGAAATATGCCCCTGAAGAAGCCTTGATAAATCTACAACAACAAGTAGAGGAAATATGGGAAAAAGAGGAGCTGCCTGAAGACTGGAAAATGGCTCTTATACATCCTCTTCACAAAAAGGGTGACACAAAGAATGTGAACAATTATAGAGGAATTTCCCTGCTTCCTGTGACATATAAAATTCTTTCACTTGCAATTTCAGAAAGACTAGAGGATCAGGTAGAAAATCAATTGGGAGAGTATCAAGGAGGTTTTAGAAAGGGTAGATCAACAGTAGAACAAATACAGAACCTTAAAACAATTATAAAGTACTATACCATTAGGTCAAAGAAATATGTTGCCACGTTCGTAGACTTCAGGAAAGCGTATGACAGTATAGATAGAGAAGTTTTAATTAAGATCTTAGAAGAATTTGGAGTAGATAGAAAACTTAGAGCCATGATCAAAGCAACTTTGACAGAAACTAAATCTAAAATTAAATTTTTAGGACATCTCTCAGAGCCCTTTGAAGTTAAAACAGGAGTGAGACAAGGAGACGGCCTATCACCTCTGCTTTTTAATTGTGTGGTGGAGAAGATAATAAGAAATTGGAGAGAAGAGTTACAGTCTAGGGAGTTATATAGACCTTTGAAAATTGGAAGAGGAACTGAAATAGACTGTCTGGCGTTTGCTGACGATATAGCTTTGCTCACAGATAATATAGAAACAGCTAAGGCTCAACTAGACCTACTGAAGGAAGTTGCAGAACAGGCAGGACTACAAATTTCGTATGAAAAAACAGAACTGATGACAACAATAAAAGGTATAACGGATAAGGCATTGAAAACAAAATATGGGAAGATTAACATTGTGGATAAGTTCAAATATCTGGGCGAAATAATCATGAAGAATGGAAGTGACAAAGAGGCGTTAAAAGCCAGGATTAAGAAATTGGATCTGGCATATTTAGCTACTAAAAATATTTACAACAAAAAATGTTTCTCAAGAACTGCAAAGTTAAGACATTACGAAACAGTAGTAAAGCCTGTGCCTTTATATGCATCGGAGACATTGACCTCAGAAAATAAAGGACTTATAGAAGATGTCGAGAAGAGAGAAAGAAGGATTCTGAGAAAGATCTATGGGCCACGATATGATGAAGAACACAATACCTATAAAAACGTTTCAAACACCAAATTGTATGAACATGTAGAGAAGATGTCAGAGACTTTCAGAAGAAGGAGAACACGATTTTACGGGCACATAAAGAGGATGAGCGATGACAGACTGAAAAAGAAAATTTTGAATAACTTTGATAATGCTAAGACTACTTTGAAGTGGTTTATCAATACTAAAGATGATCTAAAAAAACTTCGAGTTGAAGAAGAGGACATTTACGATAGAGACAAATTTAGGCAGAAGACAAATGACAAAAGGATAAGTCTGCCTGTGCAATCTGCAAGAAGAGAGGGTACTGGTGGGAGGTGGACGGATGAGAGAAGAAAGGAGCATTCCGAACGAATGAAGGTTTTTGGGCAGATAAGAGGAATGACATCCTGAGAAGAAGAGACCAAAATGCATAGTGCTTAACGTGATCCTTAGTCGGTCGATCAACGAATTAATAATAATAATAATAATAACTTTAAAATAGGTAATTATCATCATCCATAATTCTCCTTCCATTCTATTGTGAAGCAACGCTAATTTTTCTATTGTACTTCTAAATAAATAATTATGTAATTTTAAATCTTATAAATATGTATAACCGTTTTTTAATAATTTAAATCAAAAATAACTTCTTAATCCGGAAACCGCCACGTTGGTGACGACAACTTTTATTCTCTTTGATGTTAGTCGATTAATTCAATGTAAATTAAAAAAAAACGAAATTATTATTCTGTCTTCACTATTTTAATCTTATAACAGAATTTTAATGAGGATTAGTTTGGTAATTTTTACTCGCTCTATGTGAATATATTAAGAAAATAAAGTATTGTTTTAATTTAGATATTTCTAAATCGAGTTTTCACCAGATATACGAGGTGTGGCTATTAAATAACGAGACTGACGTTGTAAAAAATTTCATTTTTATTTTATAGATAATCATTTATTGTCACCTTCAATATACACTCATTCTCTATCCCTACAACGCTCCATGCGAATTTTCCATTTTTGAAAACAGTGCTGGAAGTCATCTTCTGTCAGCTCCTTCAGGACACGTGCTGCTTTCTCTTTTACAGCTTCCACAGACGCACATCTTGTCCCTTTTAATGCAGATGTCACCTTAGGGAACAGGTAGAAGTCACATGGTGCAAGATCTGGTGAATAAGGTGGATGTTCTAACACTGAGATGCTGTACTTAGCTAGGAACCTCTTGATAGATAACGCGGAATGAGCTGGCGCATTGTCTTGGTGGAGAACCCATGATTTTTTAAAAAGATTTCAGTCTTTGTAGTCTATGAATTTTACGAAAAAAGAGTACATTATAAAATTCATAGGAAATTAAAAGATCTACTACTTTTATTTAGAGCATTTTTCTCTACAGATGGTAGTTTAGCGTGAAAGAGTGATTTTCCGTATTCTTAAGCCAAACTGAAATTGATTTTCATTTTGGGTCTTTCACTCATGATTAAAATTAGGTTATGTTTATTGGGGTTAATTTCTTAGTTTATTTCTAATGTTTTATTACTAATAGGTTATATTGTTTAATTATTTGCTAGGCCTTCGGGCCAGCCCAGTCAGTCAGCTGGTAGAAAGTCGCTATCATTTGTTAAGTAACATCGGTTGGGCAAGCGACTTTGTATGGTGACCAGCTGACAGCCAACCATTAACAAACTCTACTGGGGTCCCTGTTCAAACTCATGTCACTAATTCACGTTGAATAATGCAGCAAAGCAGCGATCAAATTGGGTAGTTGTTAATAATGTACAGTTCCCGATAACAAATAAAAGATAAAAAAAAAATTATTTGCATTGGCAAGAGAAAGTTGTGTGTTTTACACCAGATTTTTGTCTTATTATCCATATCATCTGGATTTTCGATTTTCCGGATTGTTTTTGGTCAAAGTTAGTCCGGATAAACAAGATTGTACATTGTTAAAGCTTACATTTTGAACAAGTATTTTGTATCATAATACCATGTGTACCAAAAAGAATGACCCGATTTTATATAGATTATTTATTTAGAAGAATGGCTTTAGAAGAAGAATCCCAAATTGAGCGTAAGGTGTCTTCTGTCACTGAAGCTACAGCAGCTGATATTCTGTTTTTTTAGTTCATCAATGTCACGAGGTAAGGGAGGAACGTAAACAAGTTGTTTAACATATCCCTACAGAAAAAAATCGCATGGTGTTATTTCAGGGGACCTAGGAGGCCAAGAGTGTAAAGCCTGGTCTCGCGGTCCAAAGCAAGGTTTACAGTTTGGAATGAATTCAGCTATCGGCTAGATGTCGTCCGTGCAGCCAATGGAGGACATATTGAACATTTATGATAGATTTTCATAAACTTATGTCTTTTGTGAGTAATTTAGTATGTAATTTGTTGGTGTTAAGCCATTCTTCTAAATAAATAATCTATATAAAATCGGGTCATTCTTTTTGGTACACATGGTACATAGACTCGGTCATGAGTTTACATAAAAAAATATCTTTGAGTTTATACAGGTATGTTACGTTGAACTTAATTATGGATAATTATGGATTGTAATTATGATAGTCGCTTTAATTAACCTAAACTACGACGAGTAGAGTAGATTGTTCTAATTGAACTAAATCATGAAGGCAGTGAAGTGGTTAAGGGTATGCAGTCAGTAGATACGCTTTGGTAGGTTAGCTTATATTGTTTGCTAGGTTATGTTAAGGCATGCTAATTAAAGTGCGTGCTTACAATATTCTGCGTATAATATCTTGTCAACTACAATAGTATTAAGTTGACAATATTAAACTTAATCACTGGTTTAAGAATCTCTAAGATTTTTATTTTTTCTTGCCTGTATGAATATATAGGAAGGAAAGTATTGGTTTCATGTCCATTTTAATTTTAACAAATCGAGTTTTCACCGGATCTACACGTTTTCAGACGCTTTGAATCCAAAAAGCATGTTTTTAGCGATTGGTCTGTGTGTGTGTGTGCGCGAGCGTCTCTCTCTCTGTCTGTCTGTCTCTCTCTCTCCCTCCCCTCTCACCCCTCCCCCTCCCCCTTCCCCCTCTCTATCTTTGTGTGTGTGTGTGTGTGTGTGTGTGTGTGTGTGTGTGTGTGTGTGCGCGCGCGTGCGTGCGTGTGTGTGTGCGTGTGTGTGTGTGTGTGTGTGCGCGCGCGCGCGAGCGCATGTGTGTATGTGTGTGAACAGAATATCACTTGAAACTTAAGTTAGGTACCACTGGAGGACCCAACACGAATATTTTCATCAAAATCATTTAAGGAAGTAGTAGTTAATTCCTGTAATTTTTCACTTTTTTGTGTTTTTCTGAAAAATGGCTCGTACGATTTTTTTAAAAAATCACCTTATTTTGTAAATTTTTTATGCTCTACAAGTTAGGGTAGGCGTCATGTCTGCTGAAATTCTTGAAAAGGCTGTTTTCTAGTAAAACAATTTATTTTTTTTAAGATTACGGCTTTAATATGCACTTTAGCGCAAAAATTTATGTAACAAAAATGTAGAGAATTTCAAATTCCACAACTTTTATTGCTAACATTTTTTTTGTATAACGCTTACTTAGTTCATCGGTAATTAGCGATTTTCTGTTTTTTTTCTCACAAAATTGTGTAAGAAGTCAATTTTTTTAAGATTTCAGCCTTAGTATGCATTTTGCGACAAAAGTGTATATAATCAAATTTATAGGAAAATAAAAGATCTACAACTCTTATTAAGAGCATTATTTTCTACAGAGTCCAGTTTAGCGTGAAAGAGTGATTTTTCATATTTTTAAGCCAAACTGAGGTTGATTTTCGTTTTTCGTCTGTCACTCATAATTAAAATTAGGTTATGTTTATTGAGGTTAGTTTTTTTGTTTATTTCTAATGTTTTATTACTAATGTTAGGTTTATTGTTAATTATTTGTATTGGCAAAAGAAAGTTGTGTGAATGTTTCACACCAGATTTTTATTTTTGTTGGCGTGATTCGGCATGAGTTTTTGAAAAGGGACTACCAGTGAAGTCTGCTCAGGAATGGCTTTCAGCTGGTCACCATAAAAAGTCGCTTATCCAACCGGTGTTACTGAAAAAATATTAGCGTATATCTACCAGCTGACTGACTGGGCTGACCTCAAGACCTTCACATAATTTGTTTTTTATTCCTAATTTGTGTACGTTGCAATCTGTTCAATTTAGAACAATAAGCAACCCCCATCACCCAATGAGATGAGGATGATGTGTATGACGTGTAAATGAGACTGTGTAGTCTTGTACAGAGTGAGAGAGTATGGTTAATTGAACCCCAACCATCAAAGTACACCGGTAACCACTGTCTAGTATTCAAATTCGTATAAAAGTAACTACCTTTACTAGGGTTTGAACCAGGAACCTTCGTCTCCAAAAATTAGCTGTTAAACAGCTGATTTTGGCGACGACTTTACCTCTTGTCACATGTTGTTGTTTAGGTCAACAGCCGAAAGGCTGGTTTGAACCTCTAGAGGTTTTACTAAGTAAAACGAGGAGTGAGGTGGTTTACCATTGTCTTCCTCACTGAGTGGAAAAGTACGCTTATCAGCATGCCGAGCCCTCTGAAAAACACATATTTTCCACTCTGTAAATGACAACTTCACTTCATTCACCACACGGTCTGGCTGTACAATGAAATTCATTACTTTCAGAGAAGATAACTCTGATTAGTGTCTTTTACACCTCTACCTCTTCTGTTCTTAAATGATTCAGTCATTTAATTGACTGACCATGTGATAAGAAACAGAACTATTTATTTTAGCCCTGCAACGAATAGATTGAGTGTAAATAATTTGACACTTCACCTGTCTGTTATGGGCAGTTAGTCACATATTTAACCTTTAAATATTATGGTAATGAAGTATTTTCAAAAGCGGTTACTTAAATCCATATTAGACTTAAGGTAGGTCATGACAAATAAGAATAGATTTAAATTCCAGCTGAAGATTTTCAATATTTTATAAAATGATACAAGAGTATGCATTTCAAAATAAAAAATATGACGTATACCTGAGGGAAATCAAATGATTCTTTAGTATGTCCTAAAGCTTCGTAAAACTAATATTAAAGTAGATATTAATAAAAAGTTTCTGTATACTAACGTTTCAAAAAATTTATCAAATATTATTCAAAGCAATAAACTTGAACTGAAAAATTAACAATTCGCTGTAAAACACTCACACAACTTTCTTTTGGCAATGTAAATAATGAAAATTATAACCCTTGTTTAATATGTAAATGTATTAATAAGCATTGTTGTTTAGGTCAGCAGCCCCTTTAGGCTGGTTTGAACCTGTAGTGGTTTTACTAAGTAAATCGAGGAGTGAAGTGGTTTACCATTGCCTTCCTCACTGAGTGGAAAAGTATATTTATCAGCACGCCGAGCCCTCTGAAAAGCACATATTTTCCACTCTGCAAATGACACCTTCACTTTATTCACCACAGGGTCTGGCTGTACAATGAAATTCATTACTTTCAGAGGAGACAACTCTGATTAGTATCTTTTGCACCTCTACCTCTTCTGTTCTTAAATGATTCAGTCATTTAATTGGCTGACCATGTGATTAGAAACAGAACTATTTATTTTAGCCCTGCAACGAACAGATTGAGTATAAATAATTTGCACTCTACTGTCTGTTATGGGCGTAACTAGGTTATGTAGAAAAACAAATTTGAAATAAAACTTGTAGATTATTTTCTATAACTAAAATTATTACACTTTTGTCGTTAAATATATACCACGGTTGAAATATTAAAAAAATTACTTATATACCAATTTTAAAGAAAAAAATACAGAAAATCACAAATTCGCTACTCTAATCGTTGTAAAAAAAAAATAAATAAAAGTTAAGCTTTCTAAATGTTCTACAACTTTGATTATTACACTTTTGTCCTAGAATTCATATTAAGGCCGCAATCTTAAAAAATTCTACGAAAGCACAGGCCCTCCAAGATTATCAGCAGACATGGCGGTAATCCTATTTTGTAGAACATACGAAATATTTAATTGACGAAATTTTAAAAAAAATCGGAGGAGCCGTTTTTGTGAACAGTGAAAAAGTGAAAAATTGCACGATAAACTAACACTTCCGGTTGACCGATTTTGACGAAAATGTTCGTGTTCTGTCCCCTAGTTGTACCTAACATAAATTCGAAATTTCAAATTCGTACGCTATTCCGTTCTTGAAATATTTTGTTCACACACACACACGCGCGCGCGCGCGCGCGCACACACACACACACACCAATCCTTAGAAACATGTTTTGCTCAGGGGGTCTGAAAACGTGTAAATCTGGTGAAAACTCGATTTCGAAAGATTTGTATGAAAACAATACTTCCCTTCCCAGTATTCATATAGGGCAAAAAAGTAAAAATATTTATATGTTTAAAAAGAGAAATTTGAATTTTTTATGTTCGTTGCTTTAAAAATGTTTTTATAAATTAATATAAATTTGAGTGGGTTGTTTTTATCACAAAATTCTGAAGACGATCCATTGGAATTAAAACTTTTAATGAAATCGTAAAATTCAACTCTTTTCAATAAGCAACTCCTACGATAAAATTAATTTTCCTTTTAAATAAATTATTTCAAATTTATAAAATTCAACGTTCAATTTTTTTTAATGATGTCAAAATAATTAGCTCGAATAAATCATTTAAAAAATTGGGTTTATCATCTTTACAGTAAAATTTTTAATTTTTATAAATATATTTATATTTATAAAAATTAAAAATTTTATAATAATTAATTTTTATAAATATATTTATATTTATAAAAATTAAAAATTTTATGTGTCTCGAATAAATCATTTAAAAAATTGGGTTTATCATCTTTACAGTAAAATTTTTAATTTTTATAAATATATTTATATTTATAAAAATTAAAAATTTTACTGTAAAGATGATAAACCCAATTTTTTAAATGATTTATTCGAGCTAATTATTTTGACATCATTAAAAAAAATTGAACGTTGAATTTTATTCGTATACAGGTGTTTCAAGAGGAACAATATACTTTAGGAACTGATAATACAGCTAAAAATAAGAATAATTATTCATATAAACATTTGTCCGGAATCGATTCCTTATCGAATTACGGCTAGCGAAAGATTTCGCCTGGAATTCAGCTCCCCCTGTGAAATTACCCTTATATAAAAATTTGTGTGGCGTTAATCTTCTTCTTCTTCTTCTTCTTCTTCTTCTTCTCCTTCTTCTTCTTCTTCTTCTTCTTCTTCTTCTTCTTCTTCTTCTTCTTCTCCTTCTTCTCCTCCTTCTTTTTCTTCTCCTCCTCCTCCTCCTCCTCCTCCTCCTTCTTCTTCTCCTTCTCCCTCTCCCTCTTCTTCTTCTCCTTCTCCCTCTTCTTCTTCTTCTTCTTCTTCTTCTTCTTCTTCTTCGCTACAGGGTTTAGGCGAATTGCCTGTTCCGGTCTCAAAGTTTTTTTTTGAAATTTTCTTAAGGACAGCTACCATCTTTTCCTGGGTCTTCCAATATCTCTTTGGCCAACCGGCCTATACCTCCACACTTCCTTAGGTATACGCCCATCAGGCATTCTTTCCAAATGTGGCAGCCATCTCTGCCTGTTTTCTATTATTCGGTCTTCCAACTTGAAGATGTTCTATTCCTTATGCACATCTTCATTATATAATCTATCCACTCTTTTATAGCCTTTTACTGACCTTAAAAAAATTCATTTCCGATGCCTGAATTTTCCTTAATTGTTTCCGACTCTTCACCCATGTTTCTGAAACATACATTAATGTTGGTATTGCCATTACCTTATAAAATTTTTATCTCGTCTCCTTCCTAGTTTTCTTGGAGAGCGCTCGTCGAATGGTTCCACACACCGACTGGAACTTACTAAGTTTGTAGTCAATGTCTGTATCTATGTCATAAGTGATGTCGCAACCAAGATATCGAAAATGGGACACTTGTTTAATATTTTTATTGTGAACAGATATTTTCGTACGTACTGGGTATTTACCCCAGAAGGCCATGGATTTTGTTTTTTTCTGAGGAAATCTTCATATTGTAGGCAGCACAAACCTTTTCTTGTTGGAATATCGAACTCTGCAGAGCCTAGATCTATGGCGTTAATAAGGTTGTTAATTAAATATTTTTTTATGCAAAATGAACTAAAAAATCTAATGAAATGTGTCCCATGTCTGCAACTACAGTTATTTCTGAGATATCTGACAAAATAGGTACTCAAAATTCGGTCTCGAAAATTATGTTTTTTTTAGGTTTGAAGTAGATTATAACCCAACTCAAACAAAGTGGCCTCTAATTTTGCATAAAACCTATTCAATTAACAACCTTAATTAACGGCCTACAAATTTCTTAAAGTTCGCTCGTTATTTTACTACATGTAATACAGGGTGATTCACGAAGATATGCAGAACCTTTGGGAGCCCATTGTACATGTAAGAATAACGAAAAAAAGTTTATATAAACATGGGTCCGGAAATGCTTCGATATTGAGTTACGGCTACCGAAAGATTTCGCCCGGATTTCAGCTCACCAGGTGAAATGAGGTCTTCCTGAAATTCTGGTAAGGTAGATTAAGGGGCGAATTCAATCGTTTCTTATGGTTTTTGACCTGATAAATTGAATAAAACAGGTCCCAGAACTGTAAGTTAAATAGTTTTTGAGAAAAGCAGTGTCAAATGAAAAAAATGGAGTGAAAAAAACACATTTTTTCATCTTAGTTTTTCCGGTTAATGTTACTTTGTACTGTTATGAATAAAAATTCATTTAGTCAAACATCTATTCGCTTTCTGTGTACTTTATTTACACCGGTTTGTTCAGAATCAAATTTTCTACATGTTTTGTTCAAAAATTTTAACTGTTTCTTGGTAAAATAACAAAGTTATTCATGCCCAAAGATGAAAAAATGTGTTTTTTCACTCCATTTTTTGCATTTGACACTGGTTTTCTTAAAAACTATTTAACTTACAGTTCTGGGACCTGTTTTATTCAATTTATCAGATCAAAAACCATAAGAAATGATTGAATTCGCCCCTTAATCTACCTTATCAGAATTCCAGGAAGACCTCATTTCACCTGGTGAGCTGAAATCCGGGCGAAACTTTCGCTAGCCGTAACTCGGAAACGAAGCATTTCCGGACCCATGTTTATATCAACTTTTTTCATAAATTTTACATGTACAATGAGCTCCTAAAGTTTCTGCATATCTTCGTGAATCACCCTGTATATTCAGATAGTGCAAAATAATGCATTATTATTATTGTTAATTATGTTTTAAGATTTAATGACTATTTTAAGGTGTTTTAATAAGCTACGGGGTGATAGGCTACATTCTTGTGAAACAATCAAGTGAGAAACGATTTAATAATTCTTTTAATAATATAGATTAAAATAAATATTTAATTTTTCTTTCCAAGAGTTTTAAAGAGATTTGTTTTATAATCAAGGAATAAAGGTAAGAAAAAAAGTTTTAGGCGATTTAAATATAAGGATAAAGTTAGGGGGGGATACAAGGAAGACAGGTAATGAAAATTAAGTAAGAAGGTACAAGAAGGGGGTTTAAAAAGGGAGTTACAGGGGGTAGGGAGTCACATGAAAGGGGGTTTGAGGAAAGAAGGTAATACGGTCTGTGAACGAAAAGTGGGGGGGGAAGTAGAATGTTTTTAATCAGGCCTTTCTCATAAGAGCAATCTCACACTCACACCAAACTCTCTCTCTCCCTCCCTGTTTTTCACTTTCTCTGTCTCACCCTCATAACGCTGATTACACACTGCTCCAGTTCACTTCTAAACTGGAGTGATGAAATTTTCGGGCCACAATATTCTCTCAACTACACAATATTATAATATTGCAGTCCAATTTCAAACTAAACTACGTGAGCTCTGAAAATGGACGCAAAATGAAATTTTAGTTTTTATGCGTCGATATAATGAAAAAAGCAATTGTCTAGTTGAAGAGATGCTGTATCGTGGTAGGGAAATTTAAAGATAAAGCAGATTGGGATGAGGTTGCGTTCTAGGTGGGGGAGGGGGGATACTGAGATAAAGACAGAAAAATCTAACGTAAGCTTACGTTTTCATTTTTTACGCTTACTTTTTATAAGCCCAATATCGTTCTACTAACCACTGTTTTTTATTTCATTATTATTATTAATAATAATAATAATATCATTTCATTATTAAAAATTTTGT
>JAQMRL010000009.1:4442964-4524184 GCA_035578175.1 Catonia carolina
ATAGCTTTTGTTAAGAGGCACGGTTAGGCATTTTGTTTAGCTTCAACTTCATAACATTTTATTACATTACATATTAGATTTTGTTCAACACTGAATAGTTTGACCACGTTTTTGAGAAACTGAAATTTCTGTAGCAAACAGAAACGTCTAATTTCTGTAACAAACTACACCACAGGCCGGCCCGTGGTGTAGTGGTCAGCGCAACTGGCTGCTATGCCGGGGTCCCGGGTACAATTCCCGGTCAGGTCTGGCATTTTTTCATCTGTAAATCACCACATATCATTACCTACGCACAAGCCCAAGGCTTATGTAGGCATCATCACTCAATAAAAATTGAGTTAAACAAATATGTTTGTCGTACTGAAATTAAAGCAGTCGCGCATGCGCACTGATGCTTTTCCCTCTTTACCCCTCGTTGCAAACAAGGGCAAACTCGTGACTCAAGTGACTATGTTTGTGAATGATTTTCGCTATGTTGTTTAATTTCTTCTTTTATATTATAGGGCAGGTTTAGGTCATTGCGTAGGAGCTATTTCATTGGTCACGTACCATGGGGCTGCAGTGAGTAATCTCACGCATTTTGAATAAATCAGCCGAAAGGCTGGTTTGAACCTCTACAGGTTTTACTAAGTAAAATGAGGAGTCAGGTGATTTACCTCGCCTTCCTCACTGAGTGGAAAATTACGCTTATCAGCATGCCGGGCCCTCTGAAAAGCACATATTTTCCACTCTGCAAATGACACCTTCACTTCATTCACCACAGGGTCTAGCTGTATAATGAAATTCATTACTTTCAGAGAATCTGAAGTCCAGTCTTTCTTAGTTTGCTCCTAGTGTAAACAAATAATGACGTCACTGAGCATGCACGTTATATAAAAATGAGTACACGCTGATTAAAAAGTAATAATAAAATACTTTCAAAAGTATTTAAATACAAAATACTTTTAAAATTATTTTTATAAATGAAATTGTTAGGCCTACATCATGTTATGACTGATGTTTTAAGTACTTTAAGTACTTATATTTAAAACATAGTTAACTTAATAGGAATAGGACATCCGTAAAGTCGCGGACTCTAGCGTGCACCTTGTAGTAGTTGGCTTTGGTTTGTTGACAGTAGGAGCTAACTAAGAACGGCTGAACTTTAGTGTCTTTTTTTTTTTTTTTTTTTTTTTGTTTAACGTCCGACTGTTTTGCAATTACTGCTAATGCAGACGGTGAATGATGAAATGATTTTTGTAACGTATGAAAAAATGCCGTGCCTGAATGGGATTCGAACCCAAGACTGCATGATGAGAGGCGAGCACGTTACCAACTTCGCCAATGTGGCCGGCGAACTTTAGTGTCGTTTACACCTCTACCTCTTCTGTTGTTAAATGATTCAGTCATTTAATTTGGTGACCATGTGATGATAAGAAACAGAACAATTTATTTTACCCCTGCAACTAACAGATTGAGTGTAAATAATTTGACACTCTTACTTGTCTGTTATGGGCAGGTTACAGTAATAGAAATAGTAAAATGAATCTTAATGAAAATATTTTGATGTTATAAAAATTTAAGCATGTAAAAATTATCTGAAACTGAATAAGTATAATATAAAAGTGTAAATCTTATCAGATATAAAATTGGTGCTAGGTCTGGCATATAAAATGTTACATGTGTGAAAGTAAATCATATTTGTGTGTATATGTATATACGAAGTCAGCAATCTAGTCGCAGGAAAGCAACGCTGGTGGTAGAATGCAATCTAATACAGATTGCATTTTTCAATATATTGAAACCTTTTCAGTCCTCGTTTCAGCTACTTACCTCACCTATACAGGGTCGTCAAATATAAAGGGCATGAGGCACACTGGTTGTAATATAAGAGACTGAAGGGTATGTATTAGAACGAGGAAGGAGAAGGATAGGGTGAAAAAGGGGTTGGAGGGGACCAAGTGCTAGGATATAAGGGGGGGGTTATATATAACCTCCTTAATCAAAATTTGCATCCCTTGACAAGCAACTATAGTATCCACATAATATAAAGCACTCCAAAGCATAGGGATAAACAAACTGTGAACAATTTATATACATGCTTCCTTAATCTATGGTGAATCTAAAATACAATTTACTGAATAAAGACGTTAAATTTATTATTTCTTTATGATTTAAATCGGTTTATTCGTTAGATATAATTATACGTGAACATTCTCTTACCCTTACTTTATGCGTTTCATGGCAAACTTAACTGAAATCGTTTAACTTCTCGCACAACCTTACTCATCAAATCACGATGTTAATAAATAAACTTTATTGTCTCATAAAATAAAAAAAAAATTTCAAAAAAAATTTTTGAAAAATTTTTTTTCAAAAAAATTTTAAAAAACGCTTAAATTTAACAATTACTTAAAAAAAGTAACTAAAAATAAAAAAATAAAAAAAATTTACAAAATAAAATTACAAAAAAAATCACAGAAAAACAATTATAAAAAAAATAAAAAAAAAAAAATTTTTAAGAAACGCTATTATTTAACAATGATTCAAATAAAAAATGAACTAAAAAGAAAAAATAAAAAAAATTACAAAAAAAATTACAGA
This sequence comes from Catonia carolina, assembly GCA_035578175.1. Taxonomy (NCBI): domain Eukaryota; kingdom Metazoa; phylum Arthropoda; class Insecta; order Hemiptera; family Achilidae; genus Catonia; species Catonia carolina. The sequence goes on from JAQMRL010000009.1 coordinate 4,445,548, forward strand.
CATTACTGTTACAAATAAAAGCGTGGCGCATTTTATTGTAAAATATTCGTTGTATAAAAATGCGCCACGCTTTTATTTGTAACAGTAATGTCAGTAATTTTTTTTGTAATTTTTTTTATTTTTTCTTTTTAGTTCATTTTTTATTTGAATCATTGTTAAATAATAGCGTTTCTTAAAAAATTTTTATTTTTTTTTATTATTTTTATAATTGTTTTTCTGTGATTTTTTTTGTAATTTTTTTTTGTAAATTTTTTTTCTTTTTTTCTTTTTAGTTACTTTTTTTAAGTAATTGTTAAATTTAAGCGTTTTTTAAATTTTTTAAATTTTTTTTGAAATTTTTTTGTAATTTTTTTTTACAAACACCTATTGTCATCGAAGATAAACAAGTGTGCAAAGTTTGATTCATATTGATACGGTAGAAGTATTAAAATTTTAAGTTGCCAGATTTGATGGATCCAAGAGTAAGTTATTTTGTAATAAAAAAGCGTTTAAAAAAAATTTTTTTGTAAATTTTTTTTTATGACAGCGTATTGTCATCGAAGATAAACAAGTGTGCAAAGTTTCATTCATATTGATACAGTAGAAGTATTAAAATTTTAAGTTGCAAGATTTTATGGATCCATGAGTAAGTTAAATAAAAGCGTTTAATAAACATTACATTTATTACTAGTTAAAATGTTTGGAATAGATCTTAATCGTATTTAGTTACTCGAGTCACGAGTTTGCCTTTCGTTTAACCCTTTCAGTACCGAAACAATATTTAAAAGTGCCATTTAATGTGAATAAGGGTGTACGAAAAGTGCCAGCCCTTATTTAGAAAACTTGCGGGCGAAAGTCTGCCATAAAAACCAAAATTTCAACGTTACAGAAAAATCTGCCAATAACAGACAGGTGGAGTGTCAAATTATTTACACTCAATCTGTTAGTTGCTGGGCTAAAATAAATAGTTCTTTTTCTTATCATATGGTCAGCCAATTAAATGACAAAATCATTTAAGAACAGAAGAGGTAGAGGTGTACTCTGACACTAATCAGAGTTATCTCGTCTGAAAGTAATGGATTTCATTATACAGCCAGACCCTGTGGTGAATGAAGTGAAAGTGTCATTTGCAGATTGGAAAATATGTGCTTTTCAGAGGGCCCGGCATGCTGATAAGTGTACTTTTCCATTCAGTGAGAAAGGCTTGGTAAACCACCTCACTCCTCGTTTTACTTAGTAAAACCTCTACAGGTTTAAACCAGCCTTTCGGCTGATTACCTAAACAACACAACAGAAATATAAAAGTTCCTATTAAAAATTAATTTTTATTGTGTTCATAAAAAAAGAAATCATTTTAACACTATAAATATTCAAAGTAGTTTTTTTTACTTTCTCTTGCCTATATGAATATATAGGAAGGAAAGTATTGTTTTCATGTCGATTTTAACAAATACACTCTTCACCCGAATATAAACTTAAACAGACCCCCTGAACCTAAAAAAGATGTTTTTAGCGATTGGTCTCTCTGTGTGTGTGTGAGTGTGAACAGAATATCTCAAGAACTGAACATCGTACGAACTTGAAACTTAAAATACATACCACTACCGGACCGGACACGAACATTTTCATCAAAATCGGTCAACCGGAAGTAGTAGTTTATTCGTGTCATTTTTCACTTTTTTGTGATTTTCTCAAAAACTGGCCCTACGATTTTTTTAAAAATCGCCTGGTTTATTTAATTTTTTATTCTGTACAAGATAGTGTAGGCGCCATGTTTGCTGAAATTCTTGGTAAGGCTGTTTTCACGTAAAGCAATTGTTTTTTTTAAGATTACGGCTTTAATTTAAGTTTTAGCGCAAAAACTTATATAATAAAAAGTTGTAGAAAATTTAATAACCTAAAACTTTTATTGTTTACATTTTTTTTGTATAACGCTTAGTTTAGCAGTAGTTAGCGGTTTTTTGTTTTTTTTCTCACGAAAACGTGTGAAAAATCAATTTTTTTAAGATTTCGGCCTTAGAATGTATTTTACGACAAAAAATCTGGTGTAAAACACTCACACAACTTTCTCTTGCCAATGCAAATAATTAACAATAAACCTAACATTAGTAATAAAACATTAGAAATGAACAAAAAACTAACCCCAAAAAACATTAGTGAAATACGCAAAATTAAAATCGACCTCAGTTTGGCTTAAAAATACGGAAAATCGCTCATTCACGCTAACCTAGGCACTGTACAAAAAATGCTTGAATAAAAAGTTGTAGATCTCTTAATTTCCTATAAATTTTATTTTGTACATTTTTGTCGTAAAATGCATTCTAAGGCCGAAATCTTAAAAAAATAGATTTTTCACACGTTTTCGTGAGAAAAAAACAGAAAATTGCTAATTACCGCTAAACTAAGCGTTATACAAAAAAATGTTTGAAATTAAAGTTGTACAATTTTATATTCTCTACAACTTTTATTATATAACGTTTTGCGCTTAAATGCATATTAAAGCCGCAATCTTAAAAATAAAATGTTTTTACGTAAAAACAGCCTCACGCAGAATTTCAGCAAACATGGCGCCTACTTTATCTTGTAGAGCATAAAAAATGTAGTAAACCAGGCGATTTTTAAAAAAAATCGTAGGACCAGTTTTTGAGAAAATCGCAAAAAAGTGAAAAATTATACGAATAAACTACCACTTCCGGTTGACCGATTTTGGTTAAAATGTTCGTGTCGGGTCCGGTAGTGGTATGTAACTTAATTTTCAAGTTTCAAGTTCGTACGATGTTCCGTTCTTGAGATATTTTGTATACACACACACAGACCAATCGCTAAAAACATGTTTTTTTGGTTCAGGGGGTCTGAAAACGTATAGATCCGGTGAAAACTCGATTTCGAAAAATCGACATGAAAACAATACTTTCCTTCCTATATATTCATATAGGCAAGAGAAAGTAAAAAGTATATAACTAATTTTATAGGAAATATAAAGATCTACAACTTTTATTTAAAGGATTTTTCTCTACAGAGCCTAGTTTAGTGTTAAAGAGTGATTTTCCGTATTTTAAAGCCGAACTGAGTTCGATTTTCCTTTTGCGTCTTTCAGTCATGATTAAAATAAGGTTATATTTTTAGAGGTTAAATTTTTGTTTATTTCTGATGTTTTATTACTAATGTTAGGTTATATTGGTATTTATTTGCATTGGCAAGAGAAAGTTGTGTGAGTATTTCACACCAGATTTTTTTAGTTAATTTAAAGTTCACATCGACAACTTGGTCGTTAGCAACTACTGTGGGTTTTGGTACATTAACGGTGGGTGGTTTGAACGTGTTAAAATTGCCACACCCTAGCCGGTAATTAAACCTGGGACTTTTCGTTTTGTAGGCTAGTGCACTTGTCACTACGCCACGGACGCTACGTTCTTAGTCACGCTACAGTTCTTAGTTGGCTTCTAAAAAATATTTTAAATGGTTAGTTGTTGTTTAGGTCATCAGCCGAAAGGCTGGTTTGAACCTGCAGAGGGTTTACTAAGTAAACCGAGGAATGAGGTGGTTTACCATTGCTCTCCTCACTGAATGGAAAAATATGCTTATCAGTATGCCGGGCCCTCTGAAAAGCACATATTTTCCACTCCGCAAATGACACCTTCACTTCATTCACCACAGGGTCTGGCTGCATAATGAAATTCATTACTTTCAGAGGAGATAACGCTGATTAGTGTCACAGTACACCTCTACCTCTTCTTTTCTTAAACGATTCAGTCATTAAATTGGCTAAAATTGTGATAAGAAACAGAACTATTTATTTTAGCCCTGCAACGAACAGATTGAGTGTAAATAATTTGACACTCCACCTGTCTATTATGGGCGAAAATGGTTAGTAATAAGATTAAATTGAAAATAATTGTTTTAATTGTTTGTATTATTTGAATTAAATTCATAGAAAAACCGCAGCCTAAGTTGAAACCTTCCAAGAATCAAAAGCAATATCAATTAAAGTAAAGGTAGGTACATCTGACAACTTTACAGCTATATACGTTGTAAAAAGAATTAAAAATGTAATAAAAATTAATTGGTTTTAATTAAATCAATAGAAGTTGTTTCCGGAAAGTTGATAAATATATAAAACTAACATATATGGGTGTAGTATTCAATATAACATGCGTGATTTGTTTAACAGTTACTGGGTGTAGAAAAAGTATTGTATCTGATAATCTCTAGAATGTGAAAGCTTTTTACAAGATCATGTAAACAATATTGTGACACTTATCGCTTCGCCGTCACAAAGTTTCATAAGAGTTGTTAGGAACGGCCTCCAGGTCTCCAGGTCTATGCCTTCTGGCGACCAATTGGAGGGGAGGTGGTGGGACCAAAGCCAGCAAACTATTTACCATTTGTCGTTCGGAGAATTGGATGAAAGGAACTTTTTTGGAATTTTTCTTTATTTGGAATTACAGTTGATTAATTAAGGGAAAGATTGGCTCGGAATCGGGATAACAGCGAGAACATTGCCTTGAGAAGGGAAGCTTTTTCTAGTCGGGAGTGTTCTTTACTACCGGGTGATTTTTTAGTCCTGTTACCCACTTGTTAATGTCTGGTAATTTTTTTCTAAGAAATGGATATTTTGTTTTGTGACACAAAGTTTGTAGCCCTACTCAACCGGTATAGATACAACAGTTTGAGTTGATTCTCCTTCAGTTGCGTAAAATTTTGTGCTGTTTCCAGTTGTGTTACGAACAGAATGTCTTTTACCCTAGAACAACGGGTTTTCATTCTTGAACAATATTTTGCTACAAAATCGTATGCGAGTGTAAAAGAATCATTTCAAATTAAATTTTTTGGTGTTTCTCCACTCTATTCTAGTCAATTTCTAAGCTAACTAACTGATTTTTAGAGGCAGGTATTGTTTGCAGCAGAAAACGTAGTGATCGACCAACTCTCTTGACAGATGACGTTAAGAGAATGTGAAAACAAGATTGCTCAATTCTCCATGGAAAAGTTTACAAAAACTTTCCTCGCATGTTGATTTGTCATGTTTGAGTGCTCAGAAAGCTGCTAAAAAATTGAAATTGTATCCGTATCACATACGATTAGTTCTAGAGCTTCAGCCTCCAGATTTAAACAAGAGATTGTTTTAGGATAAAAGACATTCTGTTCGTAGCACGACCGGAAATGGCACAAAATTTTACACAGCTCAAGGAGAATCAACTCACACTGCCATATCCATACTGGTTGAGTAGGGCTACCAACTTAGTGTCACAAAACAAAATTTATTTTTTTTAGAAAAAATTACCAGACATTAACAATTGGGTAACAGGACTAAAAAATCACCCGGTAGTAGAAAATATTTATAGGGATGTTTGTAGTGAGTCTATAGGAAATCGCGGAACGGCTGAATCTTTAAGTGTAGCGGGTGAGGTGTCATGTAGATTGCTCTGACAGCTGGCTGTACAGAGCGTTGACCGGCGTCGTGAAGGACTCTTGAAGTTCGGTGTATGAACTCCTCCAGGATGGGGGTGAGGAGGTAGTCGTGGACGGTTTTATTATTGATGAGATAGGGGAGGTTGGAAATTTGTCTTAACCCTTTATAGGTCTTTGGTAAGTATACTTACCACTGGCAATAAGGTCGATTTTTTTAAGAAAAATCTATGCAGTTGAACCCTATTGGCATTTTATGGTTTTACAGATGTTCTCTATGCCCAAAACGGGCAGGTGGAGTGTTATTTTAATTGCACTCTATCTATTTGGTCCAGGGCTAAAAAAAATAGTTCTGTTTCTTATCACATAGTCAGCCACTTATATGACTGAACTATTTAAGAACAGAAAAGGTAGAGGTGTAAAAGACACTAGTCAGAGTTATCTCCTCTGAGAGTAATGAATTTCACTTTGCAGCCCGACCCTGTGGTGAATGAAGTGAAGTTGTCATTTGCAGGGTGGAAAGTGAGTGCTTTTCGGAGAGCCTGGCATGCTGATAAGCATACTCTTTCAACTCAGTGAGGAAGGCAATGGTAAACCACCTTACTTCTCGTTTTTACTTAGTAAAACCTCTAGAGGTTCAAACCAGCCTTTCGGCTGTTGACCTAAACAACAGAGTGTTCTCTGGTAAGTAAGCTATCCACACTTTGAAATTAGTGCGCAGCGACCATTTGCTTCAAGAGTTTCACGAATTTGGAAAGGATTCACACCAGCGTACGCAACCGTGCTCTTTTATTGTAACTGTTGTACAGTGCCTAGAAAATTCGAGTTTTTTTACGGTAAAGCAAGCATTTATGCTACTTTAAAGTTCAGATAAATTATTCTACACAGTTTTCTGTATATAGGACTACAAGTACTTGCAGTTTAAAAATAAACATATCGTTAAAGAAAGTAGAGAAATGGATGTATTTATTCATAATAATACATTAGAGCATGTAGAAACAGTGAAGTTCCTGGGTGTATCTCTAGATAGATCTTTGTCTTGGGACTTGTATACCAATCAAGTTTGTAGTAAAATGTCATCTGGGGTATTTGCACTAAAACAAATTGCCAGATTAAATGATAAAAAATTACTAATGGCAGCTTATCATGGCCTCATTCTGTCTCATATCCGTTATGGTATTTTAGTATTGGGTAATTCTTGCATAGGTCATATGAATAGGGTTTTTAAAATTCAAAAGAAAGCTATTAGGTGTATGGTGAGAGCTAACCAGATAACCTCATGCAGGCCACTATTTAAGGAGCTTAAATTGCTTACAGTTCCCTCCCTCTACATTTTTGAGGTGATTATGTATGTTAAGCAAAATAATTTTATGCAGAATTTCAATGTTCACAATCATAACATGAGAAACAGGAATGATTATTATGTGGCTAATCACTCCACAAAATTGTTTGAACAAAAACCTACTTATGCAGGGAGAAAATTCATGAATAAATTACCCCAATCTTTAAAATGTTGTGAGGATTTGAATTCCTTTAAAAAAAATCTGAAAAATTACTTGATCGGTGAAACTTTTTATAGCGTACAAGAATTTCTTTCTTGATAGTAGTGATACATTGTGTGATTCTTATATGTATTTCAGGTGTTATATCTGACGACATGTCCTATACTCCTCCTGGAGTCTTCAGAGCGCAAAAAAAGAAAAAAAAGTCGTTTTCATAAGCATTCTTACCTCTAAACATTATGTGATTCCCATTTCAATAAACGTTCCTTGGTAAGTATACTTACCAAGGCTTAACATAAAAGAGAGAACTATCTTACTGGTTTGGCAGTAGAAATACATTATTCAAGTTTCTATAAAAACATTCTGCCCTTAACAGACAGATGGAGAGTCAAATTAATTACTGTCAATCTGTTCGTTGCAGGGCTAAAATAAATAGTTCTGTTTCTTATCACATGGTCAGCCAATTAAATGACTAAATCATTTAAGAAGAGAAGAGGTAGAGGTGTAAAAGACACTAATTAGAGTTATCTTCTCTGAAAGTAATGAATTTCATTATACAGCCAGATCCTGTGGTGAATGAAGTGAAGGTGTAATTTGCAGAGTGGAAAGTATGTGCTTTTCAGAGGGCCCGGCATGCTGATAAGCATATTTTTCCATTCAGTGAGGAAGGCAATTGTAAACCACCTAACTCCTCATTTTACTTAGAAAAACCTCTACAGGTTCAAACCAGCTTTTTGGCTGATGACCTAAACAACAACATAACAAAATTAACATTTAACAACATGTAGGGCTACTATATTTTTTCCCTTAGTACTGCCCTATAAAGGGTTAATATGCGGTTGTGAAGGGAGGAGAGTTTTCTTTTGTTGACGGACGACAGGACGGTTGCTATGATGAGATTATTTCATACGGAATCTTGTGTAAATTTTACGAACAAACGAAAATCGGTAGCGGAATGTTTAGTTAATTTAACGTACTTTTTTTTTTGAGTACCCTGTACATTTAAAATATAAGAAATATATGATACCCATTTTATATTATATAAATGTTATTATTACCCGGTCACTTTAGTTTTCCGAACTAGTAATAATAGGACAGACTTTATCCTTTTAAACTTGATTGGATAAGTTTACCTAGTACTTGATACTTTACCGGACTTGATATGGGCAATCTAAGATCAATACAATGCATTGACAATATTGATTATATCAATTATAGACATATATATAATGTAATTTAATTTAAATTCCTAAAGTAACTTTCCAAATTTAGGATATAACGAATCAAATATGTCCAAACACTGATACATAACATGTGTTATTCACAAATAAGTATCTTCTAGTTATATACAATTACATGAAGTTCATTTTAAATTCCATCGAAGTACTAATAATAACTGAACATCTTTTGTAAAACAAGTTAAAGTTGACTTAACCTTAAATTAATTCAGTTCGATCTAACCTTACTTTTTGATTCGATTAATACAAAAGTATACTGTACCCTGCTCTTTATAAAACCGGATTACAAATCAAGTTCAATAACAATTAAATTTATAAATAAAAACATTATTGTATTTTTTTTTTTATAAAATAGATGATTCGGGATAATATAATAATAATAATAATAATAATAATAATAATAATAATAATAATAAATAATTTTATTCCTCTAAACTTTTTACAAACAATTTTTAATAGCTTACTTATATAAGTTTGTTATGGTCATCACACTTGCATTAGGAAGCTTGTTAGCTGTTATAAACATCAAACAACGTTGTTGTTTAGGTCATCAGCCAAAAGGCTGATTTGAACCTGTAGAGGTTTTACTAAGTAAAACGAGGAGTGAGGTGGTTTACCATTGCCTTCCTCACCGAGTGGAAAAGTACGCTTATCAGCATGCCGAGCCCTCTGAAAAGCACATATTTTCCACTCTGCAAATGACACCTTCACTTCACTCACCACATGGTCTGGCTGTATAATGAAATTCATTACTTTCAGAGGAGATAACTCTGATTAGTGTCTTTTACACCTCTACCACTTCTGTTCTTAAACGATTCAGTCATTTAATTGGCTGACCATGTGTTAAGAAACAGAACTATTTATTTTAGCCCTGCAACGAACAGATTGAGTGTAAATAATTTGACACTCCACCTGTCTGTTATGGGCAGAAAGCCCAAAAACAACATCTGGTATTAAACACTCACACGACTTTCTCTTGCCAATTCAAATAATTAATAATATAAGCCTAACATTACTAATAAAATATTAGGAATAAACAAAACAACTAACCTCAAAAAACATAACCTAACTTTAATCATGAGTGAAAGACGCATAATGAAAATCAACCTCAGTTTGGCTTAAAAATACGAAAAGTCACTCTAAACTAGGCTCTGTAGAGAAAAATGCTATAAATAAAAGTTGTAGATCTTTTAATTTACTATAAAACTAATTATATACACTTTCGTCGTGAAATACATACTAAGGCTGAAATATTTTTTAAAAAATTTATATTTTACACGTTTTCGTGAGAAAAAAAATATATAATCGCAAATTACCGCTAAACCAAGCGTTATACAAAATAATGTTGAAATACGCCCACCAGACCCGACGAAGCAGCCATCGACGCACTACTGCGAGGGAAGAAGATGACGTCTCCGCTGGAGACGTCATCTTGCATGGACGGCTCATGTAAGCCGTCATGCTTACATGAGCATGACGGCTCATGCTCATGCTCATTCATGTCTCCGACATTGCATGTCGCAACATTGCGTGTTGCATGTCAATGCAACATCGCAATGTTGCAATGTTGCATGTCGCAACATTGCAATGTCGCATGCAATGACATGTGACATTGCATATGCGACATATGCAACATATGTCGCATATGTTTCATGCGACATGAAACTTATCGCATGGCGACATGTTTCACTTGTCGCCATCCGGTGACAAGTGAAACATTTATCGGCCGCCTCCGTAGCGTAGTGGTTAGCGCATTTGCCATTTTTTTGCGCCCTGGGGACTTCAGGAGGAGTATAGGACATGTCAGCTATAACACCTGAAATATATTTAAGAATCACACAATGTATCAGTACTATCAAGAAAGAAATTCTTGTACGCTATAAAAAGTTTCACCGATCAAGTAATTTTTCAGATTCCTTTTAAAGGAATTTAAATCCACTCAACATTTTAAAAATTGGGGTAATATTATTCATGAATTTTCTCCCTGCATAAGTAGGTTTTTGTTCAAACAATTTTGTGGAGTGATTAGCCACTTAAAATCATTTCTGTTTCTCGTATTATGATTGTGAACATTGAAATTCTGCATGAAATTATTTTGCTAACATACATAACCACCTGAAAAATTTAGAGAGAGGGAACTGTAAGCAATTTAAGCTCCTGAAATAGTGGTGTGGATGAGGTTAGCTGGTTAGCTCTCACCATGCACCTAATAGCTTTCTTTTGAATTTTAAAAACCTATTCATATTACCTATGCTAGAATTACCTCATACTAAGATACCATAACGGATATGAGACAGAATGAGGCCATGATAAGCTGCCATTAGTAATTTTTATCATTTAATTCGTGGGCAATTTGTTTTAGTGCAAATACCCCAGATGATATTTTAGTACAAACTTGATTGGTATAGAAATCCCAAGACAAAGATCTATCTAGACATACACCCAGCATGTCACGCGGGGGTCCCGGGTTCCATTCCGGCCAGGGTCTAAAAATTTTCACGTGTCAATTCCCACATTAATTTTACATAAACCACCGTAACCGTTAATGACCAAGCAGTTGATGCGTATTTAAATAAATAAATAAATAAAATCAAAAGTAAAACATTTACTGGGATCAGTTCTTGATGAATTCTTGAATGAGTTTCACCGTGTCTTTACTTGATCCCCTAGTGGTTTTACCATCAAACGCATTCAAATTATGGACACAATCCCTGGTTTATTAATTTTATCAGCATCCATTATGTTGCATAATAAATTGTAACCTTAATATTAATGTATCAATTAACAGTAATATTTCATTAAATACATTAATATAGATTAGTGAGGTCGCTATAGTTATAGTGCTTGACAGCTAAAACTAAAATCCCGGATTTAAATCCCGGTCAAGGAACTGTAAATTATTTCTTGCTTGCTGTATTTTCTTTTTAAATATTTTGTTTAAACTTTACATTTTTTTACTTTCTTTTGCTTATATGAATATATAGGAAAGGATGTATAGTTTTCATGTCGATTTTTTGAAATCGAATTTCACCGGATATACACGTTTTCAGACCTCCTGAACCCAAAAACATGTTTCTAGCGATTGGTCTGTGAGTGAGTGTGTGTGTGTGTGTGTGTGTGTGTGTGTGTATGTGTGTGTGTGTGTGAACAAAATATCTCCAGAATGGAATATTTTCATCAAAATCGGTCAACCGAAAATAGTAGTTTATCGTGTAATTTTTCACTTATTGCGATTTTTCTCCAAAACGGCTCATACGAAATTTTTTAAAAATCGCCTAATTTATTATAATTTTTATGCTCTAAAAGCAATAGGGTAGGCGCCATGTCTGCTGAAAATTTTTTGCGGAGGCTGTGCTCTCGTAAATGGGTTTTTTTCGATCGCAGGCTTAATATGCACTTTAGCGCAAAAGTGTATATAAAATAAAAATTGCAGAGAATGTAAAGATCTACAACTTTTATTTTAAACATTCTTTTTGTGTTACGCCTAATTAGCGGTAATTAGTGATTTTCTGTTGTTTTTTTCATGAAATACTGTAAAAAAAAAATTTCTAGATTTCGTAAATTTTAGATTTTTTTAAATTTCAGCCAGTATGCATTTTACGAACATCGTACGATGTTTTTTCTTGAGATAATTTTTTCACACACACACACACACACACGCACGCACACACACACACACACACACACACACACACACACACACTAATCATTAAAAACGTGTTTTTGGGTTCAGGGGGTCTAAAAACGTGTAGATCCGGTTAAAATTCGATTTTCCAAAATCAACATAAAAACAATACTTTCCTTCCTATATATTCATGTTGTTTAGGATTTGTTTAGTTCAACAGCCGAAAGGGTGGTTTGAACCTCTAGAGGTTTTACTAAGTAAAAACGAGGAGTAAGGTGATTTACCATTGCCTTCCTCACTGAGTTGAAAGAGTATGCTTATCAGCATGCCAGGCCCTCCGAAAAGCACTCACTTTCCACCCTGCAAATGACAACTTCACTTCATTCACCACAGGGTCGGGCTGCAAAGTGAAATTCATTACTCTCAGAGGAGATAACTCTGATAAGTGTCTTTTACACCTCTACCTCTTCTGTTCTTAAATAGTTCAGTCATATAAGTGGCTGACTATGTGATGAGAAACAGAACTATTTTTTTTAGCCCTGGACCAAACAGATAGAGTGCAATTAAAATAACACTCCACCTGCCCGTTTTGGGCATCAGTAATAATATATTCATGTAGGCAAGAGAAAGTAAAAAGGTTTTTCAAAAGGTTTTGTATCCTATAAGATAATCCGAACTTTCGATTATCAGATTCATGTTACGTTTTATTTAATCCGAATGATCGAGGGTTATGGGACGTTTATAGATAAAGTATTTTGTTTTTAATAATATAAATTTAATAAAAGAAAAGTTATTGTAATATTTACGATTGTAGAATGGTGTTGAATGTTATTGTATTGGCGTTTCATCTGATATCTTCCAACAACTAGTTTCCAGCTATGGTAAGGGTTTTCTTGATGTTGCCTCCTCAATCCAAAGGAGTATAACTTGGACAGCTGGGAAAGATTTCCAATAAACGCTGCTTCTTACCAACGTCTACTCTGCCGTCGCTTTTCACCCCCTTCAACCCTCTTTCCACCACACACTGTCCGCCTCCTAGTACCCAATTTCCTTGTTCGAGCCCTTCCAATTTCATCCTACACAGAACACACACTTATCCGACCACTTGTGTATACAATCACACACACACACACATCCTCTAGATGGCTATCCATTCATAATATAGCTTTCTGAAGAGGATAGGAAGGAGGGAGAGGCGGAGGCAATACTAGTGGCGGCAAGAATGTACAATAAAAACCTTAACATTACATATCACGTGATAGTTGAGCAACGATGTATTATAACTCTAGACTGCTTTCTATACTAATATTCCCTTTCTAGATCTTACAAATTACTAAAGTCAGACTATATTTTTTTACTCTCTCTCTCTCTCTCTCTCTCTTGCCTATATGAATATATATAGGAAGGAAAGTATTGTTTTTATGTCACTGGATCTACAGGTTTTCAGACCCCTGAACCCAAAAAAAAACATGTTTTTAGTGATTGGTGTGTGTGTGTGGGTGAGTGGATGCGTGCGTGCGTGTGTGTGTTTGTGTGTGTGAACAAAATATCTCAAAAACGGAACATCGTACGAACTTGAACTTGAAACTTAAGTTAGGCACCACTAACGGACCCGGCACGAACATTTTCATTAAAATCGGTCAACCGAAAGTAGTAGTTTATTCCTACAATTTTTAACTTTTCTGCGATTTTATCAAAAACTGGTCCTACGATTTTTTTAAAAATCGCCACGTTTACTAAATTTTTTATGCTTTAAAAAATAGGGTAGGCGTCATGTCTGCTGAAATTCTTGGAAAGGTTGTTTTCACGTAAAAAAATTGTTTTTATTTTAAGATTACGGCTTTAATATGCATTTTAGTGCAAAAAGTTTTAATAAAAGTTGTAGAAATTTTAAAATCCTACAACTTTTATTTGAATAATTTTTCTGTGTATGACTCTTAGTTTAGCGGTAATTAATGATTTTCTGTTTTCTTTTCATGAAAATCTGTAAAAATCACACTTCATCAGCCGAAGTTCGCAAGTCCGGATGTTCATTAACCGAATGGTCGTAAGTCGGAACACTCTGCACTATTTTGATTGACATTAGCATATAGTGTTGTCGTTTAGGTCATCAGCTAAAAGGCTTTTTTGGAACCAGATCAGGTTTTACTAAGTAAAACGAGGAGTGAGGTGGTTTACAATTGCCACAACTCACTGAGTGGAGAAGCACGCTTATCAGCATCCCGGGCTTTCTGAAAAGCACATATTTTCCACTCTGCAAATGACACCTTCAATTTATTTCACCATAAGGTCTGGCTGTATAATGAAATTCATTACTTTCAGATAAGATAACTCTGATTAGTGTCTTTTACACCTCTACCTCTTCTGTTGTTAAATGATTCAGTCATTTAATTGGCTGACCATGTGATAAGAAACAAAACTATTTATTTTAGTCCTGCAACTAACAGATTGAGTGTGTTGTTGTTTAGGTCATCAGCCAAAAGGCTGGTTTGAACCTCTAGAGGTTTTACTAAGTAAATCGAGGAGTGAGGTGGTTTACAATTGCCACAACTCACCGAGTGGAGAAGCACGCTTATCAGCATGCCGAGCCCTCTGAAAAGCACATATTTTCCACTCTGCAAATGACACCTTCAATTCATTTCACCATAAGGTCTGGCTGTATAATGAAATTCATTACTTTCAGATAAGATAACTCTGATTAGTGTCTTTTACACCTCTACCTCTTCTGTTGTTAAATGATTCAGTCATTTAATTGGCTGACCATGTGATAAGAAACAAAACTATTTATTTTAGTCCTGCAACTAACAGATTGAGTGTGTTGTTGTTTAGGTCATCAGCCAAAAGGCTGGTTTGAACCTCTAGAGGTTTTACTAAGTAAATCGAGGAGTGAGGTGGTTTACAATTGTCACAACTCACTGAGTGGAGAAGCACGCTTATCAGCATGCCGAGCCCTCTGAAAAGCACATATTTTCCACTCTGCAAATGACACCTTCAATTCATTTCACCATAAGGTCTGGCTGTATAATGAAATTCATTACTTTCAGATAAGATAACTCTGATTAGTGTCTTTTACACCTCTACCTCTTCTGTTCTTAAATGATTCAGTCATTTAATTGGCTGACCATGTGATAAGAAACAAAACTATTTATTTTAGCCCTGCAATGAACAGATTGAGTGTAAATAATTTGACACTCCACCTGTCTGTTATGGTTAGTTGCATATAGTACCGTTCCTAATATCCCTTAAATTCGAAATTTTTTCCGTACTCTTACTTTCCGACCACCCGGTATATTTAATTTCTGTTCTGATATTTTTATTATAAAGCTAAAATTGTTCAATAATTATTTTTAAAATAACTATAAACATTTGATTGTTAGAAACGGCGTCGATTTCTAATTAATTAATTTTAAAATACAATTTATGTTCTGTTAAATTTTAAAAATTTATATCTTTATAAATATTATTAAACATTCTTTTTTCAATATCCTAGTTATTAAAAAACATCTGGTAAGAAACACTCACACGACTTTTTTGCCAATGCAAAAAATGAACAATATAACCTAACATTAGCAATAAAACATTAGAAAAAACAAAAAATTAACCTCAAAAAACAACCTAATTTTAATCTCGAGTGAATGATGCAAAACGATAACCAACCGTAGTTTATAATACGGAAAATCACTTTTCCACGCTAAACTAGGCTCTGTAGAGAAAAATGCTTAATACAAAAGTGGTTTGCCCATAACAGACAATTGAAGTGTCAAATTTTTACACTCAATCTGTTCATTGCAGGGCTAAAATAAATAGTTCTGTTTCTTAACACATGGTCAGCCAATTAAATGTCTGAATCATTTAAGAACAGAAAAGGTAGAGGTGTAAAAGACACTAATCAGAGTTATTTCCTCTGAAAATAATGAATTTCATTGTACAGCCAGACGCTGGGGTGAATGAAGTGAATGTGTCATTTTCAGAGTGGAAAATATGTGCTTTTCAGAGGGCCCGGGATGCAGATAAGCGTACTTTTCCAATCAGTGAGGAAGGCTTGGTAAACCACCTCACTCCTCGATTTACTTAGTAAAACCTCTACAGGTTCAAACCGGCCTTTCGGCTGATGACCTAAACAACAATAACAAACGTTTTGAATTTTTTTAATTTTCTATAAGTTTGAATATTACACTTTTATCGTAAAATTCATACTAAGGCCGAAATCTTAAAATTTTTACAGATTTTCATGAAAAAAAAAACTGAAAATCTCTAATTACTGCTAAACTAAGCTTTATACAAAAAAAAGTATGACATAAAAATTGTAGACTTTTAAATTATCTACAACTTTGATTTTATAAACTTTTGCGCTAAAATGCATATTAATACAGCAATATTAAAAAAAACGATTGTTTTCTACGAGAAAATACCCTTCCGAAGAATTTCAGCAGCCATGGCGCCTACCCTATCTTGTAGATGTAAAGCATTTTTTTTACAGATTTTCATAAAAAAACAAATAATCAGTAATTATCGCTAAACTAAGCGTTATACAAAGAAATTTTTGAAATTAAAGTTGTAGATATTTACATTTTTTACAACTTTAGTGATATAATCTTACGCTGTAAAATGAATATGAAGACCTCAACCGAGAAAAACCATGTTTTTCCACGAGAGCACCTTTCTTGTAGAGCTTGAAAATTTAGCAAATGAGTCGACATTTTAAAAAAAATTTGGAGCAGTTTTTGAGAAAACCACAATAAAGTGAAAAATGACACGAATAACTTCTACTTCCGGTTGACCGATTTTGATGAAAATATTCGTGTCGGGTCCTCTAGAAATACCTAACTTAAGTTTCAAGTATCAACTTAGTACGATGTTCCGTTCTTCAGATATTTTGTTCACACACACAGACCAATCGCTAAAAACATGTTTTTTTTGGGTTCAGGGGTCTGAAAACGTATATATACGGGGATAAACTTTTTTTTTTAAATCCTTAATTGTGTACGTTGCAATCTGTTCAATTTAGAACAATAAGCAACCCAATGAGATGAGGATAATGTGTATGATGTGTAAATGAGGTGTAGTCTTGTACAGACTCAGGTCGACCATTTCTGATAGAGTATGGTTAATTGAACCCCAACCATCAAAGTACACCGGTAACCATTGTCTAGCACTCAAATCCGTATAAAAGTAACTACCTTTACTAGGATTTAAACCAGGAACTTTCGTCTCCGAAAATCAGCTGTTAATGGCGACAACTTTATCTCTAGACCAACCCGGTGGGTTATGATAAACTTAATTTCAAAAATTTGACATAAAACAATATTTTCTTCCATATAGGGCATATATCTATTATATAAAAAGACAATATGTCCTGGGTGATTCATTTATAGATCAACGCACAGCCGAAACTACTGACGCTAGAGACTTGAAATTTGGAAGTTAGCTTTGTTATGTTGTGTAAGCGCGCACTAAGAAAGGATTTTGCAAAATTTTGATTGTAAAACGAAGAAATTGCAAAAATCCTCCCCTATTGATGCGAGGCTGCGGAATGAGCGCGAAGCGCTACGCTTATGTACTGGTTGTTCTCCGACACACATTTACCCCCTCCATAGCATATTCCGTAGCATCCAGTATATACATTCTTATCGTACGATAAATAGCAGATCAATTACAAAACTGTAGCTATTTTCCCAGAAGTTAAATTGACTTTAACAACGATTTTAATCTATGTTTTATTTTTGTCACTCCGGATGTTGTACTGTACGTAGTGTTTAATCTTTTGACCTAACACTGGATTTACATTTTAACAAGAATTGTTGAATTGTTGTTCTTTATACCTAATTCCAAAAAAAATTATATTTGTGATTTAAGTCATTAGCGAATTAAAATACAGAATCATAGACTTAAAATTGGATGGGCGAAGCCACGACGGGGTGCTATCTATTATATAAAAAGAGATGTCCTGATTTATAGATCATTTTAAGTTTTCTAAGCTGTTGCTAAGAAAGGATTTTGCAAAATTTTTATTTTAAATGGTAGAATTAACCCACCGGGTTGGTCTAGAGGTAAAGCCGTCGCCAAAATCAGCTGTTTAACAGCTTATTTTCGGAGACGAAGGTTCCGGGTCCAAATCTTAGTAAAGGTAGTTACTTTTATACGGATTTGAATACTAGACAGTGGTTACCGGTGTACTTTGATGGTTGGGGTTTAATTAACCATACTCTCTCAGGAATGGTCGGCCTGGGTCTGTACAGACTTCACCTCATTTACACGTCATACACATCATCCTCATCTTATTTGGTCATGGGGTTGCTTATTGTTCTAAATTGAACAGATTGCAACGTACACAAATTAGGAATAAAAAAAAAATGGTAGAATTCGTAAAAATACCCTCCCATAAGAAATAGAGAGAGTATACTTAAACAGCTGATTCTTTGTTAACGTTAGCGTGGGCGAAGCCACGTGAGACCCGCTAGTACCCTATATATACTATATAGGGAATTCAAATAGGGCTAGAGAAAGTGAAAATGTCCCACTCGACCACATCCCATACTAACACTCCTACACATATTTTCCATTTCTGATCTGTTAACATTTATCTACATTAGAGATGTGCATGAAATTATTTAATTAGATTAATTAAGAGGTAAATTTTTGACACCGATATAACTGTTTGACATTTGAGTCAGGTGGAAATCCGTGTAGGTTTTGACAATTAAATTAGGTAAATTGTTAACGAAGATTGATCGTTTTAATTAATATTTTGACAGTAATATTTGTCAAATATAAATCAGTTCTTGTTTCTAGGGATGAAATTTTCGTTTTCGTCTAGTTTAGATATATTTGTTCAAGGTAATACGCTTTATAAACAGACAGAATGATATTTTGAGTAACTAAAATGTAACAATATGTCACTTTAAAATTGTGCGTAGTCCAAAATAAATGTCATTTTTTATAAATCGTTGGAAAAACACAAAAATTTCTATCAAATAGAATTTACTTACTTGACTTAAAAAAAAATAGTAAAACAATATTTTACTTTCTCTTGCCTATATGAATTGAAAGGAAAGTATTATTTTCCTGTCGCCATTTAACCTATTACTAGGTGAACCTGTGCGGGAAAACCCGCACAAAAGTGTAAATTTGTTTTTATAGAACTTTTCTGTAAACAACTTTTTACTTTCTCTTGCCTATATGAATATATAGGAAGGAAAGTATTGTTTTCATGTCGATTTTTCGAAATCGAGTTTTCACCGGATCTATACGTTTTCAGACCCCCTGAACCCAAAAAACATGTTTTTAGCGATTGGTCTGTGTGTGTGTCTGTGTGTCTGTGTGTGTGTCTGTGTGTGTGTGTGTGTGAACAGAATATCTCAAGAACGGAACATCGTACGAACTTGAAACTTGAAACTTAAGTTACATACCACTACCGGACGCGACACGAACATTTTCATCAAAATCGGTCAACCGGAAGTAGTAGTTTATTCGTATAATTTTTCAGTTTTTTGCGATTTTCTCAAAAACTGGTCCTACGATTTTTTTTAAAATCGCCTATTTTACTCAATTTTTTATTCTCTACAAGATAGGGTAGGCGCCATGTTTGCTGAAATTCTTGGTGAGGCTGTTTTCACGTAAAAACGTTGTTTTTTTAAGATTACGGCTTTAATATAAATTTTAGCGCAAAAACTTATATAATAAAAGTTGTAGAGAATTTAAAAACCTACAACTTTTGTTTCAAACATTTTTTTGTATAACGCTTAGTTTAGCGGTAATTTGCGATTTTCTGTTTTTTTTCTCACGAAAACGTGAGAAAAATCGATTTTTTTAACATTTCGGTCTTAGTATGCATTTTACGACAAAAGTGTATATAATAAAAGTTATAGAAAATTAAAAGATCTACAACTTTTGTTTAGAGCATTTTTCTCTACAGAGCCTAGTTTAGAGAGAAAGAGTGATTTTCCGTATTTCTAAGCCAAACTGAGGTTGATTTTCATTTTTCATCATTCACTCATGATTAAAATAAGGTTATGTTTTTGAGGTTAGTTTTTGTTTATTTCTAATATTTTATTAATAATGTTAGGTTTATTGTTGATTATTTGCATTGGCAAGAGAAAGTTGTGCGAGTGTTTCACACCAGATTTTTTGTTTTATTGTACTACTTGTTCATTGAATCTTCTACTGTCCTCATTCGGCTCATGATGGAACTTCATAAAAAAATTGTTTAGTGGCAGGCAATTTTCAGTTCGTGCAATTGCCTCTTCATATTTGACCATGTCACCCAGTTTCTTATAGCTTTGAGCATACGGATTGACAGCAGTTATAACTGCTCCAATTTTTTCTAAAATCTCATTATTTAATTCCACATAAAAACAAAACCAAAATATAGCAGATCAAACTGTATACAAATTTACAACAACTACGTTGCAAAATCCAAAGCGATCTGACCGTGACACTGCCAATCCGTTGGTAGACCTATACTGTAGTTCGCTGAACTTGCCCCCTCTCCAAACTGAAATAGCTGTGCGAGATGTGGGAGGGATAGATAGAGAAAGAGAGAGGCCTATACTTCAGTTCGTTGAACTTGCCCCCTCCCAATCTATTTTAGACCTCCTATTTTACGTTCATAAATTGAAATATTTGATTTTGGATAGTTTTCTGCAAATCTACTCGAACAGACGATTCATTTGAGCCCATTTCGGGGCAAATCGGTGAAGGTTCAGGTGGTTAAAATCGTGTTGAAAAAAAACATGCTCGCTATTAATATATAGATTTTCCTGACGCCATTATTAACCATGTTGCCACGTCTTTTAATCGGTTGTGTTCTTTTCTCTTCCTGCTAAAGTCGCCTTCCGAGATAACATAAACTATTAGTACTATTGTAACTAAATGATGAATGGGTATTAACATTGCATTGTCATTTTACTTTCTCTTGCCTATATGAATATATAGGAAGGAAAGTATTGTTTTCATGTCGATTTTTCGAAATCGAGTTTTCACCGGATCTATACGTTTTCAGACCCCCTGAACCCAAAAAACATGTTTTTAGCGATTGGTCTGTGTGTGTGTGTGTGTGTGTGTGTGTGTGTGTGTGTGTGTGTGTGTGTGTGTGTGTGTGTGTGTGTGTGTGTCTGTGTGTGTGTCTGTGTGTGAACAGAATATCTCAAGAACGAAACATCGTACGAACTTGAAACTTAAGTTACATACCACTACCGGACCCGACACGAACATTTTCATCAAAATCGGTCAACCGGAAGTAGTAGTTTATTCGTGTAATTTTTC
Source organism: Catonia carolina (assembly GCA_035578175.1). Classification (NCBI taxonomy): domain Eukaryota; kingdom Metazoa; phylum Arthropoda; class Insecta; order Hemiptera; family Achilidae; genus Catonia; species Catonia carolina. Next base: position 4,466,565 of record JAQMRL010000009.1, read on the forward strand.
ACTTTTTTGCGATTTTCTCAAAAACTGGTCCTACGATTTTTTTTAAAATCGCCTATTTTACTCAATTTTTTATTCTCTACAAGATAGGGTAGGCGCCATGTTTGCTGAAATTCTGGGTGAGGCTGTTTTCACGTAAAAACAAAGTTTTTTTAAGATTACGGCTTTAATATGCAATTTAGCGAAAAAATTTATATAATAAAAGTTGTAGAGAATTTAAAAACCTACAACTTTTATTTCAAACATTTTTTGGTATAACGCTTAGTTTAGCAGTAATTAGCAATTTTCTGTCTTTTTCTCACGAAAACGTGAGAAAAATCGATTTTTTTAAGATTTCGGCCTTAGTATGCATTTTATAATAAAAGTGTATATAATCAAATTTATAGAAAATTAAAAGATCTGCAACTTTTATTTGAAACATTTTTTCTCTACAGAGCCTAGTTTAGCGTGAAAGAGTGATTTTCTGTATTTTGAAGCCAAACTGAGGTTTATTTTCATTTTGCGTCTTTCACTCATGATTAAAATTAGGTTATGTTTATTAAGGTTAGTTTTTTTGTTTATGTCTAATGTTTTATTACTAATATTAGGTTTATTGTTAATTATTTATATTGGCAAGAGAAAGTTGTGTGAGTGTTTCACACCAGATTTTTTGTTATGCGTGTGCTGGAAGGACAAGTCCCGTCCCAGGCATGCTAAGTAAAATTAGGTAGTACGCCTACCGAGTTACAACGCGGCAACATAGTTAAGCTTCTTCCAACCCCCGCAGCATCTATCGTTATTTAAATATCTAAAAAATTCAACCAAATAACTGGTCAATCGCTGTTGCATAACATTAATGAATTTTTATTAATTTTTTTATACTGAATGCAATGATTATTTGAAATTGACGAATTAATGAGCGGTTACGGAGTTAACAGGGGTTCAGATTTTCACGAATAACTGAAAATATAAATATGCTACAAATCTGAAATTTCGTACGTAAAATAAAAACATATAAGTTTATATTCCGGCGAAATCTCAAATAAATCGGTCGAGCGGTTTTTGAGTTATAGACCTCTAAATGCATCCAATGCGTTGCAGCAACAAAAAAACCGGCTTCATTTTTTTCTTCTCATCCTGATATCGAAATATTAAAAAAAACATAAAAATATGAAACTTACATGTAACAAAGCAAATTGAAATGAGCTAAATTTCGGTTTATAGTACGTTAAAATTGAACAAGCAGTTTTGAAGAAACAAGGCTCCAAACTCGGGTATCTATAATATAGAAATCGACAGTAAGCAAGCACACTGGTATGGTCCAGAAGGAGAAAGGGATGTCGGTAGACCTAGAAGAAGATGGAGATAGATGATATAGTTTGTGAGTTCGGAACAGGCTGCGGCCTAATCCTTGGTTGGAAGAAGAAGAAGAAGAAGAATAAGGAAAAGCAGAAGGAGAAGAAGAAGCAGAAGGAGAAGGTGAAGCAGAAGGAGAAGGAGAAGAAGAAGAAGAAGAAGAAGAAGAAGAAGAAGAAGAAGAAGGGGAAGGAGAAGAAGAAGAAGGGGAAGGAGAAGGAGAAGAAGAAGGAGAAGCAGAAGGGGAAGGAGAAGAAGAAGAAGAAGATATATAGTAAAATATTGTATAATGTGGTCGCGTATACTATAAAATAAGAATCAGGCACAATGTGTCCTGGTCAGTTCCCTTTGGTTATTAATGTTAAAGTAAGTCGAGTGGTGGGATCATGTGAGCATACAACCCTCCATACAATGTCTCTTTCTTTTCTATTCTTTCCATTTCAGTCAACCCAGCCGCAACTTATAAGTTCATAAATTGGATGGACATATTTTCATCGTAGTAGAAATAGGATGACCGGTCGAAGGAGAAGAGCAGACGAGGTCGACTCTTAATTGAACAAGAAAGCTACGAGAGTGGACATGACAATGAAAAATGAAGTCGAGGAAGGTAGATAAAGAAAATGGAATTGTGAGCGGTGGAAACTGACTAACAGAGAGAGAGAGAGAGAGAGAGAGAGAGAGAGAGAGAGAGAGAGAGAGAGAGAGAGAGAGTGATAGAGAGGTTACATTTTGGGGATAGGAAAAGTACGGTTAAGAAGGGTAACAAAGAAAAGAGATGGAATGGTCAAACCCCCTCTCTAACTAAAGGGCATGATGCGAAAGAAGATTTTGTCCAATTTCCTCTGCCAATCTAACTCCCCCGTCTTTTCTATCCCGGCCGCACTTCGCCTTTCTCTACTAGATTGGTAGATTCGACTTCAATCCCAATTCAGAAGAGCTTCAAAACGTAGTCGGTACATCGAGATCATCATTTTCTTCCGACTGAAATTATTCTATTAAGCACTAATATAAAATAAAAGGAACAGTTTACGATGGACAATTTATTTATCCTCAGTTAATCAAATATAAAAGAATTATTGATACTCTCTCCCCCCCACCCCGGTTTTTCATTTTAAATAAACTTTCAATATGAAATATTATTCTTTTTAAAAATCTAATTTAACTTATAATTGTATTTTTAAACTTCTTCAACGGTTTCACATTTTTACTTAATCTTCAATCAATAAAATTTCTATATTTTTAACAAATTTTTATTTCCACCGAAATAAATACTTCCAGGAATTTTACTTGTAGACGAATCATTTAAAGCCGGCCACATTTGCGTAGTTGGTTACGTGCTCGCCTCTCATCATGCGGTCTTGAGTTCGAATCCCATTCAGGCACGGCATATTTTCATACGTAAAAAAATCATTTCATCCTTCACCGTCTGCATTAGCAGTAATTGCATAACAGTCGGACGTTAAACAAAAAAAAAAATCATTTAAAAAAATTTTGGTGTGAAACACATACGACTTTCTTCTGACAATGTAGATAATTAACAATATAACCTATGTTTAATCATGAGTAAACAATGTAAAATGGAAGAAATAACCTAATTTTAATCATGAGTGAATGACGCAAAATAAAAATCAACCTCTGTGGAACTTAAAAATACGGATAATTACTCATTGACGCTAAACTAGGCTCTGTAGAAGAAACTTATTGGAATAAAAGTTGTAGACTGTTTAATTTTCTATAAATTTGTTTATATAATCTTAAAAAAATTCATTTTTTACTGAATTTCATGGAAAAAAATCACTAATTACCGCTAAACTAAGCATTGTACATAGAAATGTTTGTAATAAAAGTACAACTTTGATTAGTATACTGTACATTTTTGCGCTAAAATACAAATTAAGGCTGAAATCTTAAAAACCCCGTTTTTTTCTACAAAAGAACAGCCTCCCCAAGAATTTCAGCAGACATGGCGCATACCCTATCATTTAGAGCGTAAAAAACGTAGTAAATGATGTGATTTTTTAAAAAATTGTTGGAGCCGATTTTGAGAATCAGAAAAACTTGAAAAATTACATTTCACTTTTTTGCGATTTTCTCAAAAACAGCTCTTATGATTTTTTAAAAAATCGCATCATTTATTACGTTTTTTACGTTCTACATGATAGGGTATGCGCCATGTCTGCTAAAATTCTTGGAGAGGCTTTTATTTTGTAGAAAAAAACGGGTTTTTCAGATTTCGTATGCATTTTACGACAAAAGTGTAATAATAAAATTTATAGAAAATTAAAAGATCTACCACTTTTATTGAGAGCATTTTTCTCTACTAAACTAGTTTAGCGTAAAAGAGTGATTTTCCGTATTTTTAAGTCAAACGGAGGTCGATTTTCATTTCGCATCTTTCAAAGATGATTAAAATTAGGTTATGTTTATTGAGGTTAGTTTTTTGTTTATTTCTAATGTTTTATTACTAATTTTAGGATTATTGTTATTTATATGCATTGGCAAGAGAAAGTTGTGTGAGTGTTTCACACCAGATATTTTTTGGTATTAGAATTATTATTATTATTTGATTTTGTTAGAGTATTGTGAATGTTGTACGTGTGTGTTTCGTTGGAAATATTTCCAAATATTTTGAAAAGAAGAAAATCCTTTTGAAATTTACATGGTGTCTTAACATTCGTTGAGCCTATCTACAAGTTTAGATATATTATTACCAGTGGTTAAATCTTTTGGATGTTTGTTTGTTTCTTCAGGTGCAATATATTGTTTGGGTTTTGTATTGTAGAGAAAAAGGTAAGGGGTTTAGTTTAGCTTTGATAAAGATATATTCTTATATACAAACAAACATTACTGTACGATGCACAAGTCTTGAAAAAGACTCTGCTGGGAGTACTACAAGTTGAGAAGTTATGCACGAATATGCTAGTTGAAGTTTTTTTCATGAGATCATACGAAGGGGAGGTCTGTTCAATGCACAGTAATATACATATGTCTTCTTTCAGTATCTCTCTCCTTAAGATCTTGGATATCGGGAGATCAATGATTATCTTGATACTGGAATATCTTCTCCTCATACTTATTGATATATAAAAATAGTGTACCTATATTTATTTTAACAAATAACATTGCAGTCTTCGTAAATTTATATCATGAAACCATTGGATTTCTTTTACACCTGTTATCTAACATTGTGTACGGTTTCTGATTGTCTTTCTCAATACACTACAAAGTTTATTGTAGTATTCTTTCAAATATACAACAGTTCTGTAAGTTTTTCTTTATATTTTAGCTTATAATGTGTTTTTTTTAATTCATTTATTTAACCACTAAAAAGAAACAACTTGAGCTGACAGTGCGTAAACTACATTGGTTACTTGGTGAATACTCACCTTTGTCAAACGAATCAAAAATTATTTTTTATAAATCTCTTTTAAAACCCATGTGAACATATGGGCTTCAGTTGTGGGGTACATCCAGCACTTCAAACATAAACATATTTGAACGTTTTCAGTCAAAATTCTTGCGGCGGGCCCTTCAAATTCCGTGGTACATCAAAAACACTTATATCTATGCCGATCTTAATATTGACTCAGTGAAACAAACAATATCAAAATTCAGCCGTAAATATGAAGAAAGACTCAATCATCATCCAAACGTCTTGGCTCTGAATCTGCTAAATAACATTGATACCGGATTTTCAAGACTGAAAAGACATATTGTAGTGTTTTTGATTTAGGTTATATGTTTTGAAGAACATTGTTAACATTTATTATCATTTTTTCTAATCAATTTATTACTATTACTTTCTCTTGCCTATATGAATATATAGGAAGGAAAGTATTGTTTTCATGTCGATTTTTCGAAATCGAGTTTTCACCGGATCTATACGTTTTCAGACCCCCTGAACCCAAAAAACATGTTTTTAGCGATTGGTCTGTGTGTGTGTGTGTGTCTGTGTGTCTGTGTGTGAACAGAATATCTCAAGAACGGAACATCGTACGAACTTGAAACTTGAAACTTAAGTTACATACCACTACCGGACGCGACACGAACATTTTCATCAAAATCAGTCAACCGGAAGTAGTAGTTTATTCGTATAATTTTTCAGTTTTTTGCGATTTTCTCAAAAACTGGTCCTACGATTTTTTTTAAAATCGCCTATTTTACTCAATTTTTTATTCTCTACAAGATAGGGTAGGCGCCATGTTTGCTGAAATTCTCGGTGAGGCTGTTATCACGTAAAAACGTTGTTTTTTTAAGATTACGGCTTTAATATAAATTTTAGCGCAAAAACTTATATAATAAAAGTTGTAGAGAATTTAAAAACCTACAACTTTTATTTCAAACATTTTTTTGTATAACGCTTAGTTTAGCGGTAATTTGCGATTTTCTGGTTTTTTTTCTCACGAAAACGTGAGAAAAATCGATTTTTTAAACATTTCGGTCTTAGTATGCATTTTACGACAAAAGTGTATATAATAAAAGTTATAGAAAATTAAAAGATCTACAACTTTTGTTTAGAGCATTTTTCTCTACAAAGCCTAGTTTAGCGTGAAAGCGTGATTTTCCGTATTTTTAAGCCAAACTGAGTTCAATTGTCATTTTGCGTCATTCACTCGTGATTAAAATAAGGTTATGTTTTTGAGGTTAGTTTTTGTTTATTTCTAATATTTTATTAATAATGGTAGGTTTATTATTAATCATTTGCATTGGCAAGAGAAAGTTGTGTGAGTGTTTCACACCAGATTTTTTTCAATTTCTTTAACATTATAATGAAACTGTAATCGTGTTAACTAACATTTATAAAAATTGCTGATTGTTCTATTTCATGCGAACACATTGTAATGTTGCAGACTTGTAAAAAAAAAAGAAAAAGTTATTTAACCCACCGGGTTGGTCTAGAGGTAAAGTTGTCGCCAAAATCAGCTGTTTAACAGCTGATTTTCGGAGACGATGGTTCCTGATTCAAATCCAAGTAAAAGTTAGTTACTTTTATTTGGATTTGAATAGTAGACAGTGGTTGTGGGTGTACTTTGACGGTTGGGGTTCAATTAACCATACTCTCTCAGGAATGGTCGGCCTGAGTCTGTACAAGACTACACCTCATTTACACGTCATACACATCATCCTCATCTCATTGGGTCATGGGGTTGCTTATTGTTCTGAATTGAACAGTTGCAACGTACACACATTAAGTAAGTAGGATTTATTAAACGTCGCATCAACTACAACGGTCATTAGCGACGACGTTGGGGTGTAACTTTTTGTACGATGGAGGATGAAACGATTTTGTTTTGTAAAGTATGAAAATATGCCGTGCCTGAGTGGGATTCGAACCCAGGACTGCATGATGAGAGGCGAGCACGTTTTGTTTGTTTTTATTTTATAAAAATAATAAAATTTATTTATAAATAATCAAACATTTTTATTATTTCTTTGCTCAGAGCACGTTTTGTTTGTTTTTATTTTATAAATAATAAAATTTATTTATAAATAATCAAACATTTTTATTATTTCTTTGCTCAGTAAAGACAGGTAGTGTTAAATTATTTGCACTCGATCTGTTGGTTCCAGAGTTACGAAAAGTACTTCCGTTTCTAATTACATGGTCACCCAATTATATGACAGAAGCATTTAACAGCAGAAGAGGTACATTTGTAAAAGATAATAGTCACAGTTGTTTTTTAGGTTAACAGCCGAAAGTCTGGTTTGAATCTCTAGAAGTTTTACTAAGTAAAACGAGGAGTAAGATGGTTTCCAATTGCCTTCCTCACTGAGTACAAAAATATTTGTCTAAAAATTATTTTCTAATAGCTTAATCAGCATCCCTTACTGTCGGATTAAAATTTCGATAACTTATTTATTCTATTTTCTTAAATTTTCTTGTTGTTTTGATAAGGTTTGTGATTTATAGAAAATTTTTAATGATTTCTTTACGATTTGGTGACCCATATGCTAGAAATTCTCTGCAGGTCTAGAAAAATGTTATTGCCGGCTCTAGGGTTAAATGTCGTATGTATTGCATATTATTATTTTACGTGACAATAATATTTATATATTTATATTTAAATCACATTAATTTAAAATAGAAATTTCTTATTTCCATTTAAAATATTGTTTTCGATAATCGATTTGTTTTTTTTTTATTTTTCAGGTAAGTTGACCGGATCACCTTATGAGTGAAATAATACTTATTTTTTTCTAAATTGTAAGTAAACATCTTTTAAATTTGTATTATGTTTTATTGAAACGTTACAATTTATAAAAAATGAGGCCTCTAGAATCAAAACCCTCCAACTCCATAAAAAAGAATTTCCAGCAAAATACAAATTTTTGTTTCAATATGAAAACTCCACAAAAATTCAAAACTAAATACTGGGAAATTTTTTTCATAGTCATCTGGTTACATACACAAAATTTTATAGCTGTCAGTTACAGCTATATATATATATTTCTTCTTAGAAAATTACAATAGTGGGTTTTAAAACTCAGCTTGGGATTTGCAACAACTCTTTTTTGAGACTTTTTTTTTTTTTGCGCCCTGGAGACTCCAGGAGGAGTATAGGACATGTCGGCAGATGTAACACCTAAAATACATATAAGAAACACACTATGTATCACTACTATCAAGAAAGAAATTCTTGTACGCTATAAAAAGTTTCACCGATCAAGTAATTTTTTAAATTTTTTTTAAAGGAATTCAAATCCTCACAACACTTTAAAGATTGGGGTAATTTATTTATGAATTTTCTCCCTGCATGAGTAGGTTTTTGTTCAAACAATTTTGTGGAGTGATTAGCCACATAATAATCATTCCTGTTTCTCGTGTTATGATTGTGAACATTGAAATTCTGCATAAAATTATTTTGCCTAACATACATAATCACCTCAAAAATGTAGAGACAGGGAACTGTAAGCAATTTAAGCTCCTTAAATAGTGGCCTGCATGAGGTTAGCTGGTTAGCTCCCACCATACACCTAATAGCTTTCTTTTGAATTTTAAAAACCCTATTCATATTACCCATGCTAGAATTACCCCATACTAAAATACCATACCGGATATGAGACAGAATGAGGCCATGATAAGCTGCCATTAGTAATTTTTTATCATTTAATCTGGCGATTTGTTTTAGTGCAAATACCCCAGATGATATTTTACTACAAACTTGATTGATATAGAAGTCCCAAGACAAAGATCTATCTAGAGATACGCCCAGGAACTTCACTGTTTCTACATGCTCTAAACTATTATTATGAATAAATACATCCACTTTTCTACTTTCTTTAACGTTATGTTTATTTTTGAACTGCAAGTACTGACACTTTTTCCACTGTACTGACACTTGTAGTTCTTAGCAACTCTTTCACGAGAACTTTTTGGCGAACATAATGTTAAATTTTGAATTAGATTCACCATTTTAGCAAAAATAGTTTTAAAACAAACTTTACACTTAGATCAAACATGTACAGTAAAAGCGAATACAACCAAACAATCATCACAGCTGAGTAAAAATGTCAGCTGATTATAGGTCACGTGACTACAATCTCACGTATCATTGGTTGAAATGGAGTTGGAGGGTTTTTAACTTATAACATGGAGAAAGTGCACTTGGATTTGGCGTGTTTTAAAAATAAACACAATCGTTAAACAGCAATTTGAAGGGGAAATAGTGGTTTTTGAACTGAAACTACTTTTCCATTGAATTCAGCGGCACAAAATACATAGAATTAGATTCATAACTAAATTTTTTTAATTTTTTGATATGGCGGGTATTGATTCTAGAGGCCTCAAATGTTGATTTACCAACTGTGGACGCTGGTTTTCGAGGTAAAAACTTGTACTTAAATCGGAATATCAGTGGCATATATGCGCCGTGACCAATCAGATCGTGACTTATTTATGTGAATAGTGTTGGGTAACCGCGGGAGCTATTCAGGTGAAGAGCCTCTTCACACTGGATTGTAGCCATATTTATTTCTCTCACTAAATAAGTATAATTTTCTGTTATAATTATTTTTTGTTTTAAAATAATTTTTTTAAAATTCCTAGTATGTGTACGTTGCAATCTGTTCAATTCAGAACAATAAGCAACCCCATGACCCAATAAGATGAGGGTGATGTGTATGGCGTGTAAATGAGGTGTAGTCTTGTTTAGACTCAGGCCGACAATTCCTGAGAAAGTATGGTTAATTGAACCCCAACCATCAAAGTACACCGGTAACCACTGTCTAGCATTCAAATCCGTATAAAAGTAACTACCTTTACTAGGATTTGAACCAGGAACCTTCGTCTCCGAAAATCAGCTGTTAAACAGCTGATTTTGGCGACGACTTTACCTCTAGACCAACCCGGTGGGTTGTTTTAAAATAAATGAAGAAGTTTCATGTGAAATTACATATTACGATAAACTAGGCTCTGTAGAAAAAAATGCTTGAACTGAAAGTTGTAGATCTTTTAATTTCCTATAAATTTGATTATGTACACTTTTGACGTAAAATGTAGCTACACTCAATCTGTACGTTGCAGGGCTAAAATAAATAGTTCTGTTTCTTATCACATGGCCAGCCAATTAAATGACTAAATCATTTAAGAACAGAAGAGGTAGAGGTGTAAATGACACTAATCAGCGTTATCTCCTCTGAAAGTAATGAATTTTATTATACAGTCAGGCCCTGTGGTGAAAGAAGTGAAGGTGTCATTTGCAGAGTGGAAAATATGTGCTTTTCAGAGGGCTCAATATGCTGATAAGCGTACTTTTCCATTCAGTGAGGAAGGCAATTGTATACCACCTAACTCCTTGTTTTGCTTAGTAAAACCACTACACATTCAAACCAGCCTTTTGGCTGATGACCTAAACAACAACAGGTTATATTGGTTATTATTTTCATTGGCAAGATAAAATCGTGTGAGTGTTTCACACCAGATTTTTAAAATTTTTTTACTTTCTCTTGCCTGTATGAATATATAGGAAAGAAAGTATTGTTTTCATGTCGATTTTTCGAAATCGAGTTTTCACCGGATCTATACGTTTTCAGACCCCTGAACCCAAAAAACATGTTTTTAGCGATTGGTCTGTGTGTGTGTGTGTGTGTGTGTGTGCGTGTAGAAAATATCTCAAGAACGGAACATCGTACGAACTTGAAACTTAAGTTACATACCACTACCGGACCCGACACGAACATTTTCATTAAAATCTGTCAACCGGAAGTACAAGTTTATTCGGATAATTTTTCACTTTTTTGCGATTTTCTCAAAAACTGATCCTACGATTTTTTTAAAAATCGCCTTATTTACTCAATTTTTTATTCTCTACAAGATAGGATAGGCGCCATGTTTGCTGAAATTCTTGGTGAGGGTGTTTTTACGTAAAAAAAGTTTTTTTTCAAGATTACGGCTTTAATATGTATTACAGCGCAAAAATTTATATAATAAAAAATGTAGAGAATTTAAAATCCTACAACTTTTATTTCAAACATGTTTTTGTATAACGCTTAGTTTAGCGGTAATTAGCGATTATCTTTTTTTTTCTCACGAAAACGTGTGAAAAATCGATTTTTTTAAAATTTTTGGCCTTAGTATGCATTTTACGACAAAAGTGTATACAATCAAATTTATAGAAACTTAAACGATCTACAACGTTTATTTAGAGAATCTTTCTCTACAGAGTGTAGTTTAGTGTAAAAGAGTGATTTTCCGTATTTTTAAGCCAAACTGAGGTTGATTTTCATTTCGTGTCTTTCATATATGATTAAAATATTAGATTATATTTATTGAGGTTAGTTTTTTGTTTATTTCTAATGTTTTATTACTATTGTTTGGTTTATTGTTAATTATTTGCATTGGCAAGAGAAAGTTGTGTGAGTGTTTCACACCAGATTTTTTTTGTTTGTAATGTTTGTGATAGTAACGTTTGTTTGTGACACTGCTAAATGACATTTTTGTTTATAATAACAAAAAAGAATGTAAAATAAGGTTATTTTTTTAGAAGTTAGTTTTTTGTTTATGTCCAATGTTAGGTTATATTGTATGTACACTCAATCTGTTCGTTGCAGGGCTAAAATAAATAGTACTGTTTCTTATCACATGGTCAGCCAATTAAATGACTGAATCATTTAAGAACAGAAGCGGTAGAGGTGCAAAAGACACCAATCAGAGTTATCTCCTCTGAAAGTAATGAATTTCATTATACAGCCAGACCCTGTGGTGAATGAAATGAAGGTGTCATTTGCAGAGTGGAAAATATGTGCTTTTCAGAGAGCCCGGCATGCTGATAAGCGTACTTTTCCACTCGGTGAGGAAGGCAATTGTAAACCACCTCACTCCTAGTTTTACTAAGTAAAACCTCTACACGTTCAAACCAGTATTTCGGCTGATGACCATAACAACAAAATTTTATTTTTATTAATAGTTTTGTGTTATGGTGTCACCATCGTCCCCTTTGATTAGATACCTACTGTGCCGATCAAACCTTCCGATGTAGCGACAGAGGGAACTGCCAATAGTTCTGAACGGAGCGGTAGGCCTGTGGCGGCGTACCGACAGAGGCTTTTGTAGCCAAAGTCAACACCAATACCACAGCACTCTCGGCGATTATAAAAAGAGCGCTGCACTGAGCCAAGAGATTCAATTCCGATCCAGACACCAGTCACGCGTATTTATCCATTCAGTGAGGAAGGCAATGGTTAAGCACCTCACTTCTCGTTTTACTTAGTAAAACCTCTACAGGTTCAAACCACCCTTCAACTGATGACCTAAACAACAAAAGTTATATTGGTTATTATTTTCATTGGCAAGGTAAAATCGTGTGAGTGTTTCACACCAGATTTTTAAAATTATTTTTAATTATGAAATATTTAATTATGAGGTTTTCTTGTAAATTTATTTTTCTATTCATCCTTCCAAATCATCTCGTTAAACTAACGTCACCTTCATTACTAGGCCACCTTGATTAAAAGTGCAGAATATTAAAATGTTAGCATAAGTGTGTAAATTTATAAGTCGGCTGTTAGTAGGCCTACATAATTACGTGATAAAGTTTCAAGTAGTGATACATACGTCAGACGACTGTACTAATATTAAGAATTCAACAACTATTAAAAATTTGGTGTGAAACACTCACACAACTTTCTCTTGCCAGTGCAAATAATTAACAATAAACCTAGCATTAGTAATAAAACATTAGAAATAAACAAAATAACGAACCTCAAAAACATAACCTTATTTTAATCATATATGAAAGACGCTAAATGAAAATTGAACTCGTTTTGGCTTAAAAATACAGAAAATCACTCTTTCACGCTAAAATAGGCTCTGTAGTGAAAAATGCTTTAAATAAAAGTTGTAGATCTTTTTATTTTCTATAAAATTTATTATATACTATTTTTTCGTAAAATGCATTCTAAGGCCGAAATCCGATTTTTTCACACGTTTTCGTGAGAAAAAATCAGAAAATTGCTAATTACTGCTAAACTAAGCGTTATACAAAAAATTGTTTGAAATAAAAGTTGTAGGATTTTAAATTCTCTACAATGTTTATTATATAATTTGTTGCGCTAAAATGCATATTAAAGCCGTAATCTTAAAAAAACAACGTTTTTATGAGAAAACACCTTCACCAAGAATTTCAGCAAACATGGCGCCTACCCTATCTTGTAGAGAATAAAAAATTGAGTAAACCAGGCGATTTTAAAAAAAATTGTAGGACCAGTTTTTGAGAAAATCGCAAAAAAGTGAAAAATTACACGAATAAACTACTACTTCCGGTTGACCGATTTTGATGAAAATGTTCGTGTCGGGTCCGGTAGTGGTATGTAACTTGAGTTTCAAGTTTCAAGTTCGTACGATGTTTTGTTCTTGAGATATTTTGTATACACACACACACACACAGACCAATCGCTAAAAACATGTTTTTTGGGTTCAGGGGGTCTGAAAACGTGTAGATCCGGTGAAAACTCGATTTCTTAAAATCGACATGAAAACAATACTTTCCTTCCTATACAGGGTGATTCATGAAGTTCTCCCCCCACTTCTACAGCACATTGTACTAGTAAAAATAATGAAAAAATGTTATATAAACATAGGTCCGAAAACGCTTCGTTAGCGAGTTACAGCTAGCGAAAGTTTCGCCTGGATTTCAGTTCACCAGGTGAAATGAGGTCTTCCTGGAATTGTGGTAAGGTAGATTAAGGGGCAAATTCAATCATTTCTTATGGTTTTTGATCTGATAAATTGAATAAAACAGGTCCCAGATCTGTAAGTTAAATAGTTTTTAAGAAAACCAGTGTCAAATGCAAAAAATGGAGTGAAAAACTTATTTTTTCATCTTTGGGCAAGGATAACTGTGTTATTTCACCAAGAAACAGTTAAAATTTTTCAATAAAACATGTAGAAAATTTTATTCTTAACAAACCGGTGTAAATTAAGTACACAGAAAGCGAATAGATGTTTGATTAAATGAGTTTTTATTCATAAGAGTACAAAGTAAAATTAACCGGAAAAACTAAAATGAAAAAATGTGTTTTTTTCACTCCATTTTTTTGCATTTGACACTGGTTTTCTCAAAAACTATTCGCTTTCTGTGTACTTTATTTACACCGGTTTGTTCAGAATAAAATTTTCTACATTTTTTATTGAAAATTTTTAACTGTTTCTTGGTGAAATAACAAAGTTATTCTTGCCCAAAGATGAAAAAATGTGATTTTCACTCCATTTTTTGCATTTGACACTGGTTTTCTCAAAAACTATTTAACTTACAGTTCTGGGACCTGTTTTATTCAATTTATCAGATCAAAAACCATAAGAAATGATTGAATTCGCCCCTTAATCTACCTTACCACAATTCCAGGAAGACCTCATTTCACCTGGTGAACTGAAATCCAGGCGAAACTTTCGCTAGCTGTAACTCGCTAACGAAGCGTTTTCGGACCTATGTTTATATAACATTTTTTCATTATTTTTACTAGTACAATGTGCTGTAGAAGTGGGGGGAGAACTTCATGAATCACCCTGTATATTCATATAGGCAAGAGAAAGTAAAAATTTTTATTAAATTTTAAAGCTTGATTATTCAGAATAAGTAAAGTTGTGCGATTGTATGCCTCCTCCACTCATTTCTACGAACCAAAGTAGTCTTATATTTGCAAAAAGAATCTGAAAATTCATTTCAAATGAAATGTTCTCATTTCCTGTTAGAAAGAGACCAAAAGAAAAATAAAACGGACGAAGGGCGGAGAGAGAGAATTGGTGTTCAGTTTAAAAAGAAAAGCGGGCACGCGATTTTAGATTTATCTGATCTTGTTAAGTGAAAATATAAAACTGTTGTACTTATTTTCTCAACCTCCCCTACTTCTGACCGACCCTCTTGTAGTATTAAAGTTTTTTTTATACTGTGTGACATGAGGGTGGTTTGTGGTAGTTTAGTATAATAAAGAAGGCAGCTCTATGTAAATGAGTACAAATTAAAAAGAGAATATGGCATCTCTAACCAGAAACATTGTTAGTGAAGAAATAACTAGTATTATTTTTAGTTCTTGTTCATCATAACATGAAGGCTTGCGCAAAAGACATAATTACGTTAAAAAGATTTATCTAATTCTTCTTCACTTACATTTTGGAATCTTCTTCTTCTTCTCCTCCTCCTGCTCCTCCGCCTCCTCCTCCTTCTTCTCCTTCTCTTTCTCCTTCTCCTTCTTATTCTTCTTCTTCTTTTTGGCGTACCTATTCGTTTCGGATATTGGTTATTCTGGACTTGTGGTTTTCTGTCCGGAAAAATTTTGTGGAACTTTTAACAAACACGATCCTCAAGTTCATGAGCCAGGAAACTCTTCTTCATTTTACATAGATTGTTCATTATTTCATTTTACTGATCAATCATAGATTACCATTCTACAAACTGGCTTTCAAATTTATGAGCCGGGCGCCGGCCCATGGCGTAGTGAATAGCGCAATTGGCTTCTACGTCGGGGTCCCGGGTTCGATCAGGTCTGGCATTTTTTCATCATTCGTCTTCACCTATCATCTTATCATATACTCTCTGCATTAGCAGTAATTGCAGAACAGTCGGACGTTAAAAAAAAAAAAAAAAAAACAAAATTGTGAGCCTGGCAATTCTTCTTCTGCCAGGAAATATTTTCCCTTCTAACTTTCTTTAGCAGGATACGTTGTCATATCTCCTATTCATGCCCATAACGAGCAGGTAGAGTGTTAAATTAATTGCACTCGATCTGTTGGTTTCAGGGCTACAAAAAATAGTTCTGTTTCTTATCACATAGTCAGCCAATTATATGACTGAACTATTTAAGAACAGAAGAGATTGATGTGTAAAAGACCCTAGTCACAGTTATCTCCTCTGAGAGTAATGAATTTCACTATAGTCAGACTTTGTGGTGAATGAATTGAAGGTGTCATTTGCAGAGTGGAAAGTAGATGCTTTTAGGAGAGCCTAGTATGCTGATAAGCTTACTCTTTCAGCTCAGTGAGGAAGGCAAAAATAAACCTAATCACCACAGGGTCTGGCTGTATAGTGAAATTCATTATTCTCAGAGGAGATAACTCTGACTAGTGTCTTTTACATTTTCACTTCTTCAGTTCTTAAATAGTTTAGTCGTATAATTGGCTGACTATGTGATAAGAAACAGAACTATTCTTTTGTAGTCCTGGAACCAACAGATCGAGTGCAATTAATTTAACACTCCACTTGCTCATTATGGGCATATTCCCTATCATATAGAGCATAAAAAATGTTGTAAATGAGGGGATTATAAAAATCGTGGGAGCCGTTTTTGAGAAAATCGCAAACAGGTAAAAATTGCAGGAATATACTACTACTTCCGGTTGACAGATTTTGATTAAAATGTTCGTGTCGGGTCCTCTAGTAGCATCTAACTTTGTTATACGTTTCAACTATGTATGCTCTCCCGTTCTTAAGATATTTAGTTCACACACACGCACGCGCACGCGCGCACACACACACACCAATCTTTGAAAACCAATCACCAATCGCCGGCCGAATTGGCGTTGTTGGTAACGTGCTCGCCTCTCATCATGCGGTCTTGGGTTCGAATCCCATTCAGGCACGGCATATTTTCATAAGTTACAAAAATCATTCCATCCTTCACCGTCTGCATTAGCAGTAATTGCAGAACAGTCAGACGTTAAACCCAAAAAAAAGAAAAAAAATCGCTAAAATAATTTTTTTTAGTTTAGTGAGCCTGCAAATGTGTATATCCGGTGAAAACTCGATTTGGGAAAACTGACATGAAAACAATAATTTTCTTTCCTATGTATTCTTATTCTGTTTCTTATCACATGGTCAGCCAATTAAATGACTGAATCATTTAAGAACAGATGAGGTAGAGGTGCAAAAGACACTAATCAGAGTTGTTTCCTCTGAAAGTAATTAATTTCATTATACAGCCAGACCCTGTGGTGAATGAAGTGAAGGTGTCATTTGCAGAGTGGAAAATATGTGCTTTTCATAGGGCCTGGCATGCTGATAAGCGTAATTTTTCACTCAGTGATTTGTGGCAATGGTAAACCACCTCACTCCTCGTTTTACTTAGTAAAACCTCTAGAGGTTCAAATCAGCCTTTCGGCTGACAACATATTCTTATAGCGTAAGAGAAAATAAAAATAAAGTAAACGAAACATTGCAGATATTGATAACTGTAATCTTTTGTAGCATTAAAAATTTACCGTTTGATTGTTTCTGAAATAAAGTTTTTCAAACACACTGACTTCTTAGTGGCGAAGATTATAGTTCCAGAGATGACAGAAATGGGGGAGGTTAAAATGAACAGAGATAAAAATCTTCATGCTGTTAATAACAAGTAATATTTACCGGTGTACATTGATCTAATTAAGATTGTACTAACTTTTCTGTCATTATAACAGAAACCCTCTTCTCCTTGTTATTATTATTATTATTGTTATTATTACTATTATTATAACAGGTGGTAAGAGGGTGAAAGGCATTATAAGGGCGGGGGTAAATTACATTTTTTCCCGTTTAATAATAGCATTATATAAAAAAAATTCGTCATTTATTTTTCAGAATCATTGTACTTGTTCTTTTTTCCTTATTTATTAATTATTTTTTTCCATCTTTTGATGATTTTTCTTAAGACGACGGTTCCAAATTACTCCGCATTATCTGATAAAAATGAAACAATTAAAAAATCAACAGTGGACTTTTAATTACGATTTCATTTAACTGAAATTTAATTATATAAATTCAATCTATATTTAGTACAATGTTACAAAGAGGGATAGTTTAAAAGGGTTCTTTCTCTTGTTTCTTCTTTTTGTGTTTATTTTATTTTTTAATTTTCTTATTTTTTCTCATTTTCTCATCAATCTGATTTTTCATCTCTTCTCTCTTGTATTTATTCATGCTTTTTTTACTTTCTCTTGCCTATATGAATATATAGGAAGGAAAGTATTGTTTTCATGTCGATTTTTCGAAATCGAGTTTTCACCGGATCTATACGTTTTCAGACCCCCTGAACCCAAAAAACATGTTTTTAGCGATTGGTCTGTGTGTGTGTGTGTGTGTGTGTGTCTGTGTGTGTGTGTGTGTGAACAGAATATCTCAAGAACGGAACATCGTACGAACTTGAAACTTGAAAATTAAGTTACATACCACTACCGGACGCGACACGAACATTTTCATCAAAATCGGTCAACCGGAAGTAGTAGTTTATTCGTATAATTTTTCAGTTTTTTGCGATTTTCTCAAAAACTGGTCCTACGATTTTTTTTAAAATCGCCTATTTTACTCAATTTTTTATTCTCTACAAGATAGGGTAGGCACCATGTTTGCTGAAATTCTCGGCGAGGCTGTTTTTACGTAAAAACGTTGTTTTTTTAAGATTACGGCTTTAATATAAATTTCAGCGCAAAAACTTATATAATAAAAGTTGTAGAGAATTTAAAAACCTACAACTTCTGTTTCAAACATTTTTTTGTATAACGCTTAGTTTAGCGGTAATTTGCGATTTTCTGTTTTTTTTTCTCACGAAAACGTGAGAAAAATCGATTTTTTTAACATTTCGGTCTTAGTATGCATTTTACGACAAAAGTATATATAATAAAAGTTATAGAAAATTAAAAGATCTACAACTTTTGTTTAGAGCATTTTTCTCTACAGAGCCTAGTTTAGCGTGAAAGCGTGATTTTCCGTATTTTTAAGCCAAACTGAGTTCGATTGTCATTTTGCGTCATTCACTCGTGATTAAAATAAGGTTATGTTTTTGAGGTTAGTTTTTGTTTATTTCTAATATTTTATTAATAATGTTAAATTATATTGTAAATTATTTGCAGTTTATTTCTAATGTTTTATTAATAATGTTAGGTTTATTATTAATTATTTGCATTGGCAAGAGAAAGTTGTGTGAGTGTTTCACACCAGATTTTTTTTTCTCATTTTCTCGTCAATCTGATTTTTCATCTCTTCTCCCTTGTATTTATTCATACTTTTTTAAAAAATTATTTTGATTAAATGAAGAAAGTATTGTAGTCACACAGCATGTTGTTGTTTAGTTGATCAACCGAAAGGCTGGTTTGAACCTCTAGAGACTAAGTAAAAGTAGGATGAAGTTGGTTTACACTTGCCTTCCTCACTGAAAAAAAATATGCTTATCAGCATGCCAGGCTCTCTGAAAACCATTTACTTTCCACCCTGAAAATAACACTTGCACTTCTTTCACCACAGAGTTTTGCTGTATATTGAAATTCATTACTTCCAGAGGAGATAACTCGTGACTAGTGTCTTTTGCACCTCTACCTCTTCTGTTCTTAAATACTTTAGTCATTTAATTGGCTGACCATGGAAAAAGAATTTTTTTGCAGCAAAATTTTTTTTTGCAATTTTTAAGAAACAGAATTTTTTTTGCAGCAAGTTCCAGAACTATTTTAGCCCTTGTTTTAGGGCTATAAAAATAGTTCCGTTTCTGATCACATGGTCAGCCAATTAAATGACTAAAGTATTTAAGAACAGAAGAGGTAGAGGTCTAAATGACACTAATCAGAGTTATGTCCTCTGAAAGTAATGAATTGCATTGTACAGCCAGACCCTGTGGTGAATGAAGTGAAAGTGTTATTTTCAGGATGGAAAATAGATGCTTTTCAGAGTGTGCTGATAAGCATACTTGTCCGCCCAGTGAGGAGGGTAGCAATAAACCACTGAATTACTTGTTTTACTTAGTTAAGCATCCTTAAAGAATTAAATACAAAGAAAGGAAAGTTATTTACGGTATGTATAAGAATCAAACGGCTGTTTTGAGAATTGAGGGGTACGAAAAAGAGGCTGCTGTAAGAAAAGGTGTACGACAAGGTTGTTCATTGTCACCACTACTTTTTAACTTGTGTATAGAAGAAGCTATAAATGAAGTGAAGGAGAAATTTGACGCAAGAATAAAAATTCAAGAAGAAACAATAAAAATGCTGAGATTCGCCGATGATATAGTAGTATTAGGCGAGACAAAGAAAGAACTAGAGGATGCCGTAAATGGAATGGATGAGATCATGAGGAAGGATTACTTCATGAAAATGAATAAGAACAAAACGAAAGTGTTGTGCAGCAGCAAGAGTGGTTTAGAAGAGACGGGAAATGTAAAAGTAGGTAACAAAAACATACAGGAAATTGGGGAATTCTGCTTTCTAGGGAGTAAAATAACAAAGGATGGTAAAAGCACAAGTGATATCAGAAGTAGAATTGCTGAAGCTAGAAAAGTCTTTGAAAGAAAAAACAGCTTACTGACTACAAACATTGATTTACAGATTAGGAAAAATTTCTTAAAACACTGTTTGGAATGTAGCATTATACGGGAGAGAAACGTGGGTGATAGGGGCTGTAGAAAAGAAGAAGATAGAAGCTTTTGAAATGTGGTGTTATAGGAAAATGTTAAAGATTAGGTGGGTGGACAAAATAAGTAATTTAGAGGTTCTTAGGCGAGTGGATAAAAAAAGAAGTATGTGGAAGTATCTTACCAGAAGAAGGGATAAACTAGTGGGGCATATCTTAAGACATCTATTAATAATGGAGGGTAATATTGAGGAGTAAATTGTAGGGGAGGCAGAGATTAGAATATATAAAGCAAATTACAAACAACAAAGATGTAGGGTGTTACAGGTATGTAGATATAAAACGACTTGCACAAGATAGAACAGCTTAGAGGACTGCATCAAACCAGTCGAGAGACTGATGACAAAAATTAAAAAAAAGCCTCCATAGGTTTAAAATCAGCCTTTCGGCTGATGACCTAACCTAAAAGAAAAACAAATTAACAGAGGATTTCATGAGTGGCTAAATGAATTGGTTTACTAATATTTTTCAGGGTAAAGCAAGGTTGTTATTGGATACGATATGATAATTGAATAGAATGTACAAAGAGATGAATTGTACGTATCTATGTCTACATACAATATTATGTATTACATTGTATTTTACGTATTTTGTAGAATGAAAAGCAATATAGCAATATAACAGAAGCTGTAGTATTATTGGAAAAGAAGACGTTATCTTGTGAGAGAATTGGCTATGTGTGAAATGGAATCCCCTTTCTTGGTTGTGTTTTGAATGGCAAATCGTTCAGTTCTGTGCTCACATGTGATATATTTGAAATTGGAACCATCCCTTCCAAACCTCCACCCCTTCTTATACCACCCCCACACCCCTCCAATCATCCAGTCAACCCAATATAGTATATGTGATATCGGCAATCACCATACACACAAAATCTGGTTTTCTATTCCAAGTACAGTCAACAGCTAACTACATACAACCTGATAAAATCAATGTTATTCATTGTCTTTGAAAATAGTTTCACCGGATTATTCATTTAAAAATTAATTTCATTCTATTTCGTTTGTTGGCCCACCGAATTGGTTTAGAAAAGTGGTTTTCAACCTTTCAGACACCGAGAAAAGTGATTTTCCGTATTTTTAAGCAAAAACTTTTTTTTTGTAATCCCTAATTTGTGTACGTTGTAATCTGTTCAATTCAGAACAATATGCAATGAGATGAGCATGATGTGTATGAGGTGTAAATGAGGTGTAGTCTTGTACAGACTCAGGTCGACCATTCCTGAGAGAGTATGGTTAATTGAACCCCAACCATCAAAAAGTACACCAGTAACCACCGTCTAGTATTCAAATCCGTATAAAAGTAACCCCCTTAGTAAAGTATACCTTTACTAGGATTTGAACCAGGAACCTTTCCTCTCCGAAAATTAGCTGTTAAACAGCTGATGTTGGCGACGACTTTACCTCTACACCAACCTGGTGGGTTAAGCCAAACTAAGGTTGATTTTCATTTTGCATCATACACTTATGATTAAAATAAGGTTATGTTTTTAAGGTTATTTTTTTTTTGTTTATTTGTAATGTTTTATTACTAATGTTAGATTATATTGTTCATTATTTGCATTGGCAAGAGAACATCGTGTGAGTGTGCACACCAGTTTTTTTCATTTTACATTGGGAAGTTAAAGTGGTGTGAATATTTCGCACCACATTTTTTTTGAAGTAATTTTCTAAAATTGTGTTTTAAGTATTACTTAAATAATTTTTAAAATTACCTGTTGGTGTTTGAACCAATTTTACTTTCTCTTGCCTATATGAATATATAGGAAGGAAAGTATTGTTTTCTTGTCGATTTTTCAACAGGCTGTTTTCACGTAAAAAATTGTTTTTTTAAGATTACGGCTTTAATATGCATTTTAGCGCAAAAATTTATATTAATAAAAAATGTAGAGAATTTAAAATCCTACAACTTTCAGTTCAAACATTTTTTGTACAAGGCTTAGTTCAGCGGTAATTAGCGATTTTCTGTTTTTTCTCACGAAAACGTGTAAAAAATCTACTTTTTTACTATTTCAGCCTTAGTATGCATTTTACGACAGAAGTGTATAATCAAATTTATAGGAAATTAAAAGATCTACAACTTTAATTAGAGCTTTTTTCTCTACAGAGCCTAATTTAGCGTATAAGAGTGATTTTCCGTATTTTAAAGCCAAACTGAAGTCGATTTTCATTTTGCGTCTATCACTCATGATTAAAATAACGTTATGTTTATTGAGGTTAGTTTTTGTTTGTTTTTAATGATAGGTTGTATTGTTAATTATTTGCATTGGCAAGAGAAAGTTGTGTGAGTGTTTCACACCAGATTTTTACTCTCTCTTGCCTATATGAATATATAGGAAGGAAAGTATTGTTTTCATGTCGATTTTTCGAAATCGAGTTTTCACCGGATCTATACGTTTTCAGACCCCCTGAACCCAAAAAACATGTTTTTAGCGACTGGTCTGTGTGTGTGTGTGTGTGTGTGTGTGTGTGTGTGTGCGTGTGCGCGCGTGCGTGCGTGCGTGTGTGTGTGAACAGAATATCTTAAGCACGGAACATCGTACGGGCTTGAAACTTGAAACTTAAGTTACATACCATTACCGGACCCGACACGAACATTTTCATCAAAATCGGTCAACCGGAAGTAGTAGTTTATTCGTATAATTTTTCACTTTTTTGCGATTTTCTCAAAAACTGGTCCTCCGATGTTTTTTAAAATCGCCTGGTTTACTAAATTTTTATGCTCTACAAGAAAGGGTAGGCGCCATGTTTTCTGAAATTCTGCGTGAGGCTGTTTTTACGTAAAAACATTTTTTTTAAGATTGCGGCTTTAATATGCATTTAAGCGTAAAATGTTATTTAATAAAAGTTGTAGAGAATGTAAAATTCTACAACTTTTATTTCAAACATTTTTTTTGTATAACGCTTAGTTTAGCGGTAATTAGCAATTTTCTGTTTTTTTCTCACGAAAACGAGTGAAAAATCGGTTTTTTTTAAGATTTCGGCCTTAGAATGCATTTTACGACAAAAGTGTATACAGTAAAATTTATAGAAAATTAAGAGATCTACAACTTTTATCTTAAGCATTTTTTTTTGTACAGTGCCTAGTTTAGCGTAAATGAGCGATTTCCGTATTTTTAAGCAAAACTGAGGTCGATTTTAATTTTGCGTATTTCACTAATGTTTTTTGAGGTTAGTTTTTTGTTCATTTCTAATGTTTTATTACTAATGTTAGGTTTATTGTTAATTATTTGCATTGGCAAGAGAAAGTTGTGTGAGTGTTTCACACCAGATTTTTTTAAAGCTAGTTTTGTGACAGCGTATGCTGTCTCTCGCATCTGAACAGTCTGTGGATCTCTATATTCTCAAGTCTCCACCCTTCAGATACCTAGAGATTATATCATCCAGTACATGGTTATACCATTTTTTAGGTGGTCGCCCACACTTCCGTATTTTTTGGAGTCTTTAGTTCACAATCCTCCGTGGGCACCTATCCTCTCCCATCCTCAAACCACACAAGGCGCCTCTTCTTAATTTCATCCACCGTACAGCTTTATGTGACTTAATGCTTAACACCAAACCGATAGAGAGGGTGCCACAGTTCACTTATCTGGGAACCTTAATCAATGAGAAATGGGATCATTCTCAGGAGGTAAGATGCAGAATAGGAAAAGCGAAGGCTGCATTCAATCAGATGGCAAAACTGTTCAAGAGTCACAACCTTATTATATATATATAGTGGCGACTATTTACAACACTATGGGTCGTTTGTCGCAGTCAAAACGCCATTTTTGCCTGTCTTGCCATGACTCCTCCTCCATGTTTCTTCTCCCCATGGCTCTGTCAATACCTTCCATCCATCTCCCTCTCGGTCTTCCTTATTATGTGCATCAAAATCAAACTCCTCCACTGCTACATATTCTCAATACTCTTCTACGGAATGGAGTCATGGACATTGACCAAATGAACTGAAAAAAGACTCGGGGCTTTTGAGATGTGGTTGTATAGGAGAGTGTTGAGAATTTCATGGATGGACAAAATGACCAACAAGGCTGTATTGGAGCGAATGAATAAGGATTTGGAAGTGATGAACACCATCAAGAGCAGGAAGCTTGCATATTTCGGCCATGTCATGAGGAATGAAGAAAAATACGGCCTGCTGAAATCCGTTCTCCAAGGAAAGATCTATGGCAGAAGAGGACCAGGAAGAAGAAGAATGTCATGGCTGAAGAACCTGCGTACCTGGTTCTCCAAGACTACAACAGAACTTTTCAGGATGGCTGTAGATAGGATAGCCATAGTCAGACTGATCGCCAATATTCGGAACTAATAGGCACTAACAGAAGAAGAAGAAGAAGTACAGCTTTCAACTTCCTCAACCTTTTTCTTATGGCCTTCCTTACTAATCTAGAAATAGATAGATATAGATATATCTCTAATCTACCAGTAGATTTTCATTTTGCGTCTTTCACTCATTATTAATATAAGGTTATGCTTTTTGAGGTTAGTTTTTTTTTATTTCTAATATTTTGTTACTAATGTTAGGTTATATTGTTCATTATTTGCGTTGGTAAGAAAAAGTTGTGTGAGTGTTTCACACCAGATTTTTTATCTGGTTTTAACAAGAGTTAGATAAAGAAGCTGCCAATAACAAACAGGTGGAGTGTCAAATTATTTACACTAAATCTGTTCGTTGCAGGGCTAAAATAAATAGTTCTGTTTCTTATCACATGGTCAGCCAATTAAATGACTGAATCATTTAAGAACAGAAGAGGTAGACGTGTAAAAGACACTAATCAGAGTTATCTCCTCTGAAAGTAATAAATTTCATTTTACAGTTAGACGCTGTGGTGAATAAAGTGAAGGTATCATTTGCAGAGTGGAAAATTTGTGCTTTTCAGAGGGCCTGGATGCTGATAAGTATACTTTTCCATATAGTGAGTTGTGGCAATGGTAAACCACCTCACTCATCGTTTTACTTAGTAAAACCTCTAGAGGTTCAAACCAGCCTTTTGGCTGAAGACCTAAACAACAACATATTAAGAAGAAGAAGAAGACAAATATTTGACTACAAAAAATTAAGTAATTAAGCATTCAACGTGATCAATAAAATAATAATAAAATTTAACATTGGATGTAATTTTTAAGGGAGTTAATTTTGCACGGTTATTGTTCTTTGAATTTTGTTGGTTTTTTTTAAATTATTTGATCTAATTTATCCATTCCAAAGGGCACCGTTATTAAAACCCAATAATACATTTTCCAAGAAATAATAATTATTTTAAAATCATTATTTTTATGAGACAAATAATAATAATAATAATAATAATAATAATAATTTTAGCTCAAGACGAACCAAACATAATATAACATTAGGTAATTCGGACAGGTCTGTTCTTACGGCATACCCTGAGGCAGCGATGGCGGCGCAGGGTTTTCATTTAATGAGAAATTTTCACTTCGATAATTTTTCCATTAACTTTTCTTTAGTGTAGAAAATGAAGGGATGAATGAGAGTCGGGACTGGCGTCTATTAGTTGAAAACCGACCCCTGCTCCTTCTACCCCATGAAAAACCATTCAAACCTTTCCACCGACGTATTGTACTTTCATCCCTTATTTTTATATATCGTTTTAACTTTGTTGTTGTTGTTGTTACTGTTAATCATAAATTACTCACTGAATAAGATTTTTGATACGCTCATCTAATAAAAGTACGATTTAATAATAAAGTTGATAGATAATTTAAAGTGCAACTTTTGAAATAAACTTTTATTATTCCAAGAGTTATTTTATCATTACTTTTGTCTAGTTGTTAAATCCCACATTTATAATTATATTTAATTTAAATTAAATTTTTAATTATCTCTAGAGATATATCTCTAATTATTAGAGATATATCTGTCTGTAGATTAGAGATATATCTACCGGTAGATTAGAGATGTATCTATCTCTAGATTAGAGATATAACTATCTGTAGATTAGAGATATATCTACCTGTAGATTAGGGATATATCTACTTATAGGTTAGAGATATATCTATCTGTAGATTAGAGATCTATCTATCTCTAGATTAGAGATCTTTTTATCTGTAGATTACAGATCTATCAATCTGTAGATTAGAGATCTATCTATCTGTAGATTAGAGATCTATCTACCGGTAGATTAGAGATCTTTCTATCTGTAGATTAGAGATATATCTACCGGTAGATTAGAGATGTATCTATCTCTAGATTAGAGATATAACTATCTGTAGATTAGAGATCTTTTTATCTGTAGATTAGAGACCTATCTATCTGTAGATTAGAGATCTATCTATCTGTAGATTAGAGATATATCTACCGGTAGATTAGAGATATATTTACCTGTAGATTAGAGATATATCTATCTGTATATTGGAGATATATCTATCTGTAGATTAGAGATCTTTTATCTGTAGATTAGAGATCTATCTATCTGTAGATTAGAGATCTATCTATCTGCAGATTAGAGATCTATCTATCTGTAGATTAGAGATATATCTACCGGTAGATTAGAGATATAACTATTTGCAGATTAGATATATCTAAGATATATCAGATATATCAGTTTGGATTAAAAATTTTAAAAAATCACGCTGACCTGGGCTGGCCTGGGTAGAGAAAAATGCTTAATATAAAAGTTGTAGATCTTTTAATTTTCTACAAATATTTGCTTATACTTTTTGTCGTGAAATGCATGCTAATGCTGAAAATTTAATAAGAATCGATTATTTTACAAGTTTTCGGGAGAAAAAAGATAAAATCGCTAATTACCGCTTAACTAAGCATTAAACAAAAACAAAGTTTGAAATAAAAGTTGTAGGATTTTAAATTCTCTACAAATTTTATTGTATACATTTTTGAGCTTAAATGCATATTAAAGCCGCAATCTTAAAAGAAAAATTTGTTTACTTGAAAGCAGCCTTCCCAAGAATTTCAGCAGACATGGCGCCTACCTTATCTTGTAGAGGATGATAAATGTAGTAGATGAGGTGATTTAAAAAAAATCGTAGGAGCCTATTTTGACAAAATCGCAAAAAGTAAAAAATTACACGAATAAACTACTACTTCCGGTTGACCAATTTTGATGAAAATGTTCGTGTCGGGTCCTCTTGTGGTATCTAACTAAAGTTTAATGTTTCAAGTTCACACGATGTTCCGTTCTTGAGATATTCTGTTCACACACACACACACACACACACACACACACACACACACACACACCAATCGCTAAAAACATGTTTTTTGAGTTGAGGAGGTCTGAAAACGTGTATATCCTGTGAAAACTCAATTTCGAAAACACGGCATGAAAACAATACTTTCCTTCCTATGTATTTATATAGGCGAGAAAGTAAAAATTGATTCCAAATCATCAGTTTGGGTTTCGAGTACAGCACTCGGCTGTAGAACAAGTTCATAGGACTTGTCAAACTTATTCAGAAGAGCTTAGAATTGAAACAGTTTACTTCAGTTGTAATTTTGGTCATTTAATAGGTATTTGACAAAGTTTGGCATTTAGGTCTTTTGCAAAACGAGCCTAGTTTAGCGTGAAAGAGTGATTTTCCATATTATTAAGCCAAACTAAGGTTGGTTTTTATTTTGCATCATTCACTCATGATTAAAAGAATGTTGTTTTTTTTGCATTGGCAAGATAAATTTGCGTGAGTGTTTCACACCAGATTTTTACTTTCTCTTGCCTATATGAATATATAGGAAGGAAAGTATTGTTTTCATGTCAATTTTTCGAAATCGAGTTTTCACCGGATCTACAGACGTTTTCAGACCCCCTGAACCCAAAAAACATGTTTTTAGCGAATGGTCTGTCTGTTTGTCTGTGTGTGTGTGTGTGTGTGTGTGTGTGTGTGTGTGTGTGTGTGTGTGTGTGTGTGTGTGTGTGTGTATAGAAAATATCTCAAGAACGGAACATCACACGAACTTGAAACTTGATACTTAAGTTACATATCACTACCGGACCCGACACGAACATTTTAATCAAAATCGGTCAACTGGAAGTAGTAGTTTATTCGTGTAATTTTTCATTTTTTTGGTTTTTCTCAAAAACTGGTCCTACGATTTTTTTAAAAATCGCCTCATTTACCTCATTTTTTATGCTTTACAAGATAGGGTAGGCGCCATGTCTGCTGAAATTCTTGGTGAGGCTGTTTTCTCAAAAAAAAAAGTTTTTTAAGATTGCGACGTTAATATGCATTTTACCGCAAAAATGTATGTGGTAAAAGTTGTAGAAAATTTAAAATTCTACATTTTTTTATTTCAAACATTTTTTCGTTTAACGCTTATTTTAGCGGTAATTAGCGATTTCCTATATTTTTCTCACGAAAGCGTGTGAAAAATCGATTTTTTAAAGATTTCGGCCTTGATATGCATTTTACGATAAAATTGTAAATAATCAAATTTATAGAAAATTAAAAGATCTATAACTTTTATTTAGAGCATTTTTGTCTACAGAACCTAGTTTAGCGTGAAAGAGTGATTTCCGTATTTTTAAGCCAAACTTAGGTTGATTTTCATTTTCTTAATGTTTTATTACTAATATTAGGTTATATTGTTAATGATTTCCATTGGCAAGAGAAAGTTGTGTGACTGTTTTACACCAGATTTTTTACTTTATTTAAAAAAACGATTTTTCAACTAATAAAACTTTATTGTACAATATATTAAAGAGAAATGTTTGGTTTCGTAGTGTTTTGTTTTGCAATTTTTTTTTTATATTAACTCAACCATTGTATGTTTTACTTGTTAGGCACGTATATATGGCTTCTTAGAATTTTTTTTTGACCTTTTGTCAAAAGAAATTCTTAACTTTATGATTGGTTCGTGAGTATTAACTGCACAATAATATTAGGTATAGCTATTATACAGGGTGATTCATAACTATACTGCAACTCTTGAGATCTCATTCTATAGGAAAAAGTAAGTAAAAATCTGGTGTGAAACACTCACACAACTTTCTCTTGCCAATGCAAATAATTAACAATAAACCTAACATTAGTAATAAAATATTGGAAATAAACAAAAACTAACCTCAAAAAACATTAGTGAAATACGCAAAATTAAAATCGACCTCAGTTTGGCTTAAAAATACGGAAAATCGCTCCTTCACTCTAAACTAGGCACTGTACAAAAAAAAGCTTTAAATAAAAGTTGTAGATCTTTTAATTTCCTACAAATTTTATTATACACACTTATGTCGTAAAATGCATTCTAAGGCCGAAATCTTAAAAAAATCGATTTTTCACACGTTTTCGTGAGAAAAAAAACAGAAAATCGCTAATTACTGCTAAACTAAGCGTTATACAAAGAAATGTTCGAAATAAAAGTTGTAGAATTTTACATTCTCTACAACTTTTATTATATAACGTTTTGCGCTAAAATGCGTATTAAAGCCGCAATCTTAAAAAGAAAATGTTTTTACGTGAAAACAGTCTCACCCAGAATTTCAGCACACATGACGCCTACCCTATCTTGTAAAGAATAAAAAATTGAGTAAATGAGGCGATTTTTAAAAAAATCGTAGGACCAGTTTTTGAGAAAATCGCAAAAAAGTGAAAA
The DNA here is from genome assembly GCA_035578175.1 of Catonia carolina. Lineage (NCBI taxonomy): Eukaryota > Metazoa > Arthropoda > Insecta > Hemiptera > Achilidae > Catonia > Catonia carolina. Next base: position 4,496,324 of record JAQMRL010000009.1, read on the forward strand.
ATTATACGAATAAACTACTACTTCCGGTTGACCGATTTTGATGAAAATGTTCGGGTCGGGTCCAGTAGTGGTATGTAACTTAAGTTTCAAGTTCGTTCGATGTTCCATTCTTGAGATATTTTGTATAAACACACAGACCAATCGCTAAAAACATGTTTTTTGGGTTCAGGGGGTCTGAAAACGTATAGATCCGGTGAAAACTCGATTTCGAAAAATCGGCATGAAAACAATACTTTCCTTCCTATATATTCATATAGGCAAGAGAAAGTAAAAAAGTTTATATAAACATATGCCCGAAAACGCTTAGTTAGTGAGTTACGGCTAGCGAAAAATTTCACCTACAACTCTGTACCCTCGGTGAAGTAAGGCCGTATAAAAATGTTAAAGGTAGTAACAAACATACAAATACGATTGTTCCTTATGTTTTTTAATCTGAAAAATTGAATAAAATTGGTTCCAGAGCTGTAATGCAATACTTTCAGAGATATCTTACATAAAACACAAGAATTGGTGCAAAGAAATAACACATTTTTGTGTTTAACGTAAGATTACTTCCATAAATAATAAATAAAAGTGTATTTTTTCTTAAAAAAATTTGTAGAAAATTAAATTCTGAAAAGATTCATGTCAATTACTCAGGAAAAAATGAATAACAGATATTGAAATTTCGCTTTATTTAAAATCAAAACAGACGCACATAAAACGCACATTTTGAACTGCATAAAATATTAACTAATATGTAGGTTGGGAGTAACAGCTGATAATGATCAGCTGTTACTTCCAACCTAATATTTTATGCAGTTAAGAATGTGCGTTTTATGTGCGTCTGTTTTGATTTTAAATAAAGCAAAATTTCAATATCTATTATTCATTTTTCCTGAGTAATTGACATGAATCTTTTCAGAATTAAATTTTCTACAAATTTATTTAAGAAAAAAATCACCTTTATTTACCATTTATGGAAGTAATCTAATGTTAAACACAAAAATGTGTTATTTCTTTGCACCAATTCTTATGTTTTATGTAAGATATCTCTGAAAGTTTAGCATTTACAGCTCTGGAACCAATTTTATTTAATTTTTCAGATTAAAAAACATAAACAATCGTATTTGTATCTTTGTAACTACCTTTAACATTTTTATACGGCCTTACTTCACCGAGGGTACAGAGTTCTAGGTGAAATTTTTCGCTAGCCGTAACTCGCTAACTAAGCGTTTTCGGGCATATGTTTATATGAACTTTTTTTCTTATTTTTAGCTATAGAATGATCCCAAGAGATTGCCGTATAGTTTTGAATCACCCTATATTTTTCATTTTTGTCATTAACACAGAATGGGTAAAAATGGGTGGTCTGACGTAGACTTTTGTAATTTTATATTTGATTTTTATTTTTTATTTTTTTTTGGGGGGGGGGATTTTGCTTGTCTAACCATTTCATGGTTAGCGACAATTTAACTGCCTTTAGTTCCAGTTGACAAAATTAATAGCTTTTTGAGTCATTTGATTTATAACTTTACATCTTTTTAAATAATATATTATTTATGTTTTCGTAATAAAGTAGCTACTTGTTTTCAATTTATTCCGTCATAACTTATAATTAGTTCGTGCTATTTTACTTAAGTTATGTCATATTTGTGTGGATTTTATTTCTTGATTGTGGTTACAGTCGGTATACACCGTTTGTGAACCGGTGGTCAGAAGCATGTCTAGACAGATTTCATACACACGCGATAAAAACTTTTCATGTGTAAAACAATTATCTGCAGTTTGCTTAGACATCTATCGCTTTCTAAACTTCACTTAGACCCGAGTCGGATTTCGATTCCGATTTTTCGCTTCGGCTTGGTGACTGGGTGTCAAGCAAATAGTGTCCACAGTGGAAGCGAGATTCGAAACAATCAGGGATATTTACTGCTCTTATATGGAAGAAAACCCTTTGCAATACCTTTTAAGGGGAGCAGACTGATTTTAATAAAAAAATATTGATTTTTCAATTTTATCATATATTGATCGATCGTTTCCCCCTATTTAAATTGATATACAGGGTGATTCATGAAGTTCTCCCCCCACTTCTACAGCACATTGTACTAGTAAAAATAATGAAAAAATGTTATATAAACATAGGTCCGAAAACGCTTCGTTAGCGAGTTACAGCTAGCGAAAGTTTCGCCTGGATTTCAGTTCACCAGGTGAAATGAGGTCTTCCTGGAATTGTGGTAAGGTAGATTAAGGGGCAAATTCAATCATTTCTTATGGTTTTTGATCTGATAAATTGAATAAAACAGGTCCCAGATCTGTAAGTTAAATAGTTTTTAAGAAAACCAGTGTCAAATGCAAAAAATGGAGTGAAAAACTTATTTTTTCATCTTTGGGCAAGGATAACTGTGTTATTTCACCAAGAAACAGTTAAAATTTTTCAATAAAACATGTAGAAAATTTTATTCTGAACAAACCGGTGTAAATTAAGTACACAAAAAGCGAATAGATGTTTGATTAAATGAGTTTTTATTCATAAGAGTACAAAGTAAAATTAACCGGAAAAACTAAAATGAAAAAATGTGTTTTTTTCACTCCATTTTTTTGCATTTGACACTGGTTTTCTCAAAAACTATTCGCTTTCTGTGTACTTTATTTACACCGGTTTGTTCAGAATAAAATTTTCTACATTTTTTATTGAAAATTTTTAACTGTTTCTTGGTGAAATAACAAAGTTATTCTTGCCCAAAGATGAAAAAATGTGATTTTCACTCCATTTTTTGCATTTGACACTGGTTTTCTCAAAAACTATTTAACTTACAGTTCTGGGACCTGTTTTATTCAATTTATCAGATCAAAAACCATAAGAAATGATTGAATTCGCCCCTTAATCTACCTTACCACAATTCCAGGAAGACCTCATTTCACCTGGTGAACTGAAATCCAGGCGAAACTTTCGCTAGCTGTAACTCGCTAACGAAGCGTTTTCGGACCTATGTTTATATAACATTTTTTCATTATTTTTACTAGTACAATGTGCTGTAGAAGTGGGGGGAGAACTTCATGAATCACCCTGTATAACACGACATTCGTTGCTTTTTCTGTTGAGAAAAATTATGTTTTTAAATTGATGGGGTACGTAGTGTTTATTTTGATATTTTTTCACGTTTTTCATTCTTGTAAATTGAGATTAATATAATATGTTACTGCTCTAACATTACGGAGATCGCATTTACATAAAAACGATAATTTCTAGAACGCATAGGAATCAGCCGTAGAGCAAATATTGGTGTGTTTTTGTTTGGAAGTTAATTCCAATTGGCAATAGGTGTTTCTGTTACAGTATTATGCTTTTACTACATCCGCATTTTCCGCATATTGTATTTTTTGACTTTAGGTACACTTATTTTTGGAACCATCCCACCTAGGAGTGTGAAATTTCACACACTACATTTTCATACTAAGGTGTGTATTTACTCCAGAGGTATTACAAAAATTTTGGAGTTTTTATTTTTTGGGTGTCTTTTTCATAAAAGAAATTTGGGCTACATTTTAACATTTTTTGAGAATAAAAATCATTTTTAGACTGGATGAAGATAAATGGAAAAGCTCTGGTATAAATTTGTAAAAAGGTACTGTACATAGATGTGCCAAAGCTCAGCTTTGTAACTTTAACGGTTCCTACAAAAAAATCTACCTAAGTTAGTATTGCAGGTATAGTCTGGGGATAATGAAAATGGTCTGCTCCCCTTAAGATGTTATCTCAAGTTGTTACTGGTAACGCAGTATAAGTTGACGATCATCAGCGAGAGTAAGACTGGACTATGCGGGGTGGGGGATGGAAGTACTACTATATGTGCTTTTATAAATACGAGGCGTGTTCAGAAAGTAAGTACCGTTTTTAAAAAAAAACAAGTAAAACAATTTTTTTTCAACACAATTTTATTTCTACATGAAAGCCCAAACCTTAAACTATTTTTCGACATAGTTTCCACCGATGTTCAAACACTTGTCGTAGCGGGTGGTCAATTTATCTATACCCTCTTCGTAGAAGGTTCCCGCCAACGAATGTAGCCACGACTCCACGGTAGTTTTCACTTCAGCTTGCGATAACCTGAGCGGTCCGTAACAATTTCGTACAAAATAGTGCGTGAAATTCGTTGGAAATCGTCAGATAGCGTTGTCATAGTGAAACGTCTGTTCTCTTGGATTTTTCCGTCAACTGCCCTTACCAGATCATCGGTGACGAGAGAAGGCCGACCGCTCCGATTCTCATCATGCACATTTGTTCGACCGCCATTGAACATTCTAACCCACTTTCTCACCATTCCTGCACTCATCACGTCTTCCCCGTAAACATCTCGAAGTTGACGATAAATTTCAGCCGGTTTCACATTCCTTGCGTTCAAAAATCTTATTACAGAACGAATCTCACCATCGGCGGGATCACTAATTGTCTTAAACATTTTAAACGTTCAGAGAAAACTGAAAACACAACGTAGAACAACTACAATGGCGTGAGTCGATAGCCAGTGAACAAGGACGACTAGTGCGCATGTGCGGAACACCGATTGCAGCGCTACGGCGGCAGTAGAATGAAATGGTACTTACTTTCTGAACACGCCTCGTACATCATAGCGACAGCTCTAACCATGACATCATGTTGTAGTTTTACTCTTACATTGATAGATTTATTATGTTTACAACTATGTCGTTTTATAAACATCCCATTCTATTATTTATTGATTCTTAATAATTATCCTAAATAATAAACATTCATTCTAAATAAGCCATAATACTAGGCCTAAGCTATATTTAGTATCCTTTTTGGTCATCAGCAGTAAACTGAATTACTGCACTCTGACATTCGTAGTGATAGACTAGTTAGTCCGTGAGTTCCGTCGATTCGAGCTTATTATCAAGAGTAATACTAGTTTTATGGTAATTTCAAAATGTTATTGTATTTTTAGGGTTTTCATATTTCATTATTTTCAGTACAGATTATGTTAAATTGCAATTGAATTTTAAATGATTCATTTTCTTTAAATAATTACATTTCTCCTTACTTATTTAGTGTGACGGGTCATGAACTGAATTTTATTACCTAAGTGTTTGTGGTAATGGTTTTCTGGCATTTCTCCCACCACCTCCCCTCCAATTGGTCGCCGGATGGCATAGACCTGGAGGCCGTTCCTAAGAACTCTTAATGATCGTTGTGACGGCGACAGTCACCTTGAATTTAATTATAAGAACTAAGTTATAGAAAATAAAATTATTCGAGGGCGAGTCGGAGCCAGGTCGGCAGACCTGGGGAGTGTGTATCAATACTCGCCCTCTTGTCAATTGCCTCTTCGAGCTCAAGGCTCGCGTCAGAAACATGTGGGTTCTAACAGTCAGGTAGAATTGTCGAAGATTTTAAAATAACTAATAATAAAATATCAGTTAGGACCTAGTCGCCTTTAAATTCGCCAGAAAGTGTTTGTACACCATTATAAATTTTGACTTCAGTGTCAAACGCCAGTTGCAGGGACGCAACCCTTAATTAAACTACGTGACGACGGTAGAACGTAGCTACCTCGTCAAGGAACCCCCACACCGCCCGGGCATGCACCTCGCGGTACAAACTCGAACGTTCCGTGAGAGGCCAATTTTCCCCTTGACCTTGAAGCTCCAGGGCCAATTGTCGTCTGGGCCCCCCAAGAGCGGGGCAATCATACAGCAAGTGTGTATTTGATTGGACCTCCCCAAGTGTTTGTGGTAGTTACATTTTGAGTTACACGCTTGATAGATGTGTTATGCTTTCGGGTTGGCCGATGTAAGTAGGATAGATAGTATACTGTCCTTCCACCGCATGATAGGCGCAATCGTCTACTTATAGCGCGTTTTCAGTACAATAAACTGTTATTATTGTAACAGATACAATAGGGAAGAAAAGGATGTCTTTTCTTTGACATCTAATCAGAACACCTAAAGACAGAATTTTAAACAAGGTGATTAGAAAACTCTTTCCAATGGTAACATCAGGAGCATGGATCCGAAATGTCAAAGAAGACATTATCGAACTCGGATTAACTTTCGATTATTTAGAAAACAAAACAGAAATACTAAAATCTTAAGAAATAAGGAAAGTAGATTTCAAACAAAATCAGATAGAAGAACAAACCCAAGCAGGAAGAAACCGGTCGTTTCAGAGGAAGTTCGTCAAGCAAGATCAGCCCGAAAGAAGGGATACTGGCAGAACATCCAGCAGAAGAATATGAAAAGGAAGAAGCTTTTTGAATTTGACTAAAGTAATCCATTGTGGTCATAAAAGGCCAAAAAAACTTATTTATTGCTGTCATAACAGTATTTAGACTAATGTCATAACAAACAGGTGGAGTGTCAAATTATTTACACTCAATCTGTTAGTTGCATGGCTAACATAAATAGTTCTGTTTCTTAGCACATGGTCAGCCAATTAAATGCCTGAATCATTTAAGAACAGAAGAGGTATATGTGTAAAATACACTAATCAGAGTTATCTCCTCTGAAAGTAATAAATTTCATTTTACAGCTAGACGCTGTGGTAAATAAAGTGAAGGTGTCATTTGCAGAGTGGAAAATATGTGCATTTCAAAAGGCCCGGCATGCTGATAAGCGTACTTTTCCACTCAGTGAGGAAGGCATTGGTAAACCTCCTGACTCTTCGTTTTACTTAGTAAAACCTCTACAGGTTCTAACCAGCCTTTTGCCTGATGACCAAAACAACAACAACGAACAGTATTTATAAAACATGAATCGTTATTGACAAATTTATTAAAGCATTTTAATTGAATTGTTATTACAGACATTAATAAAATTATAACTTAATTATATTCTCTCCATTGCTTTATTTTTGTTAGTCTTCTTCTTATCATCTCATCTTCAGTTCAAGGATTAGGCTGGATTAAACCTGTTCCGATACCCATCTTTTCCTCGGTCTCCCTATATCCCGTCTTCCTATTGGCTTGTAATTCATAATTTCAAGCGGTAGTCTTCCTGGTTCCATTCTATTTAAATGACTGCACCAGCGTCTTCGATTGTGGATAATTTTTTCACGCAGGGGTGTGACACCCAAAGCTCTTCTGATTTCTTCATTTCTAATTCTATCTGCTCTGGAACATCCATACACACTACGTAGAAACCTCATCTCCGCTGCTTGAACATTACTATCAATTTTCCTTGTATGGATCCAGTTCTCACTTCCATAAAGTAATGTTGGGATAGCTATTGTATTATAAAATTTTATTCTAGTTTCTTGCCTTGTTCTGTTTTTGAGGTTTCTGTGTATGCTGCCACATATCCTCTGGAAATTCACCATTTTGTCATATACATCTTTATCTTTATCGTAAGTTACATCAGTTCCCAGGTAGCTGAAATGTTTTACCTATTCTATTATCTTTCCATTCAGCTCTATTTTTGTTCTTGCTGGGTTTTTTCCTTTAAAAGCCATTGATTTTGTTTTCATTGTTGAAATTTGTAAATTATATTTTTGAGCCACTCTGTCCAACATAAATACTGATTTTTGTAAGGCGTCTTCACTTTCCTGCAGTATCACGAGATCATCTGCATACATAATCGAGTTCACCGATATTTGATTTGAAAGCTGTATAATTGAGTCCACAAGCATCTTCCATGTGCGTAGCATGTCGTCAACATAAATATTAAATAAAGTCGGAGATACACAACATCCTTGTCGAACTCCCTTGTTTGTATGAATGGCAGAAGTCAATTGTTCATGAACTTGCAGGCAAATGGTCGTATTCTCATATAGGCTCTGTAGAGATTGAATGATATGTTTGGGATATCCTCTTGATCCTAGAACCCACCATAATAGATTGCGATCTTCTTCTTATAAGTACTAATATTAGTCTATAAAGACAAAGCGTGTTCTTTTGTGCTGGCTAATTTCCAAAACTACTCAACGTATGATTTTCATGAAATTTTGACAGCATATTCTTATTTATATTCACAGCAACATATTGTGACAATATCGAAGAAGGGCATGGTTCGCGAAATTTCTAGTAAAATGGTAGAGAGTAGATAATAGAGTGAAAAAGTAACAATAGAACAATAGTAACAATAAAAATATACCTATTTATAAAAGGATATCTATTTATAAAAATTATTTAATAGGACTGCGCTGTTGTGCATGATAAAAGGTCTTTGTTGTACAACTATTTATGAATGGTCGGTTGATTACCTGTTTAAATTAAATTAGACTTCTCTAGAAAGGACTTTTATGTCGAACTTCGGTGTCTTTCGGGAAGATTCTATTTTGATTCACTATATAAAAAGACCCCCGAGCGCGGTCAGTTAGTTAGTATTCGTTTGATCTTTGACGAGTGTTTACTACGTGTGCTATCGAAAGTAACTCCGTTAGAACAGGTCAACGGGGGGTTTCCGAGGCATTGTTTTTCAGTCTTATTGTATATGTGTGGTGTGTATTCAGTTCCATTGTGTAATATAATTGATTGTAAGTAGTGCTAAGTAAACTTCTTCTTCTTCTTCTTCTTCTTTCAAACAGGGCCATGGCCTGTTCCGACTCACATTCAGCTTGTTGTTGTTGTTGTTTAGGTCAACAGCCGAAAGGCTGGTTTGAACCTCTAGAGGTTTTACTATGTAAAACGAGGAGTGAGGTGGTTTACCATTACCTTCCTCACTGAGTGGAAAAGTACGCTTATCAGCATGCCGGGCCCTCTGAAAAGCACATATTTTCCACTCTGTAAATGACAACTTCACTTCATTCACCACAGGGTCTGGCTGTACAATGAAATTCATTACTTTCAGAGAAGATAACTCTGATTAGTGTCACAGTACAACTCTACCTCTTCTGTTCTTAAATGATTCAGTCATTTAATTGACTGACCATGTGATAAGAAACAGAACTATTTATTTTAGCCCTGCAACGAACAGATTGAGTGTAAATAATTTGACACTCCACCTGTCTGTTATGGGCAGACATTCAGCTTATATTAATAATTTTAGAAAACATCTATATTAAATATGTAATTCACATTTTATCAATGATAAATTTAAGTCTATCTTATAACATTTGTTTTTTTTCCTTATGGTATAATCATTGCCACCTTTTCCGTGGCCTGCCTATACCTCTTTTGCCTACCGGTTGATACTTGTAAATTTTTAGTGGAAGCCTATCGGCTGACATTCGTTCAACATGTTCTTTCAACAACAACAGTGGAAAGAACATGTTGCTAAGTAAACTATTAAGTTATTTATTGTATTACTTCATTATAATTAGTTGTTATTTATTTTGTAAATCTTTTAGTGTAATAAATATTTGTAATTGTAAACTTTAGTGTATTAATTATTTAATAACCTAGATCCCGAAACGGACCTTAGCGATAAGTGTCACAATATTCTTTGTAAATTTTCAAAAATGATAACCCTTTGGGCCGTAATGAAGATTTTCATAAATATGTGTGTGTGTGTGTGTGTGTGTGTGTATGTGCGCGCGCGCGTGTGCGTGTTGGAGTAGATTATATACAGTCAACCTAGCAGCTAGACAATTTCTGATATATATTTATTTAAAAAAATTGATTAGGTCTTACACATGTTTCGCGAGCGAAGCCGCGCGGACCATGCTAGTATTTTCATATAGGGCAAGAACAATTTAAAAATAATTTCCGCCAAATAATATCATTGTAAGGATAAGACGACAATTGTAAGACTCAATTAAATTGATATTGAAGTAAAATAATTTTGAAAAATATTTTTGTCTACAGATTACAATTTTAATTTGAGATTGAATAAATTGTAGAATCGGACATTAGTCAGGATTTTGTTAGCTGTCCAGTACTAATCTTTCTATACGATTCAACTGAGTTACTTTTTCAAAATGTAATTTTTTAAAGTGTTCAAATGCAGTTCTTGTGACCGTATTGATTTCTTTTCCAATACAAAATACTTCTTTCGGACAGCCATTTCATTTGGACGTAGATATTTTATTGTAGGGGTTTCGATAAATTCTTAAAGTAATTCTTTTAAGTTATTTTTACAACCGTATTTTCTAGAAATATTTTCTTTAGTATCCTGTAAACTTACATAATAAATTTTCCTTTCATGCCGTTAATATCTATTAAAATTTTGTTTGTCTTTATTTCTTTCTTTTGCCTTTTATGATTATATTAGAGTAGTAAAGTATTGTTTTCATTTCAATTTTTACTTTCTCTTGCCTATATGAATATACAGGAAGGTAAGTACACACACACACACACACACACACACGTACGCACACACACACGCGCACGCGCGCACACACACACACGCGCGCGCGCACACAAAACATACACGCGCGCGCGCACGTACGCGCGCGCACACACACACACACACACAGGACCTCAGAGAAGATAACTTCCAGCACTGTTTCCAAAAAGAAAATCGCTAATTACTGCTAAACTAAGCGTTATACAAAAAAAGTTTGAAATAAAAGTTGTAGAATTTTAAATTCTCTACAACTTTTATTAAATAAATTTTTACGCTAAAATGCATAATAAAGCTGTAATCTTAAAAAACATTTTTTTACGTGAAAACAGCCTCACCGAGAATTTCAGCAAACATGGCGCCTACCCTATCTTGTAGAGAATAAAAAAATTAAGTAATTGAGGCAATTTTTAAAAAAAATCGTATTACCAGTTTTTGAGAAAATTGCAAAAAAGTGAAAAATTACACGAATAAACTACTATTTCCGGTTGATCGATTTTGATGAAAATGTTCGTGTCGGGTCCGGTATTGGTATGCAATGTAAGTTATAAGTTTCAAGTTCGTACGATGTTCCGTTCTTGAGATATTTTGTATACACAGACACACAGACCAATCGCTAAAAACATGTTTTTTGGGTTCAGGAGGTCTGAAAACGTGTAGATCCGGTGAAGAGTGGATTTGTTAAAATCAACATGAAAACAATACTTTCCTTCCTATATGTTTATATAGACAAGAGAAAGTATTTAAGATTTAATTTTGTGATAAATTTTGAAGTATTGGTTAGTTAAGCTGTATTTTACTGCTATCTGTTGGAGAATGATATAAGCGTAAAATTTGCATGTGTTTTTTACTTTCTCTTGCTTATATAAATATATAGGAAGGAAAGTATTGTTTTCATGTCGATTTTTCGAAATCGATTTTTCACCGGATCTATACGTTTTCAGACCCCCTGAACCCAAAAAACCATGTTTTTAGCGATTAGTCTGTGTGTGTGTGTTGTGTCTGTGTGTGAACAGAATATCTCAAGAACGGAACATCGTACGAACTTGAAACTTGAAACTTAAGTTACATACCACTACCGGACGCGACACGAACATTTTCATCAAAATCGGTCAACCGGAAGTAGTAGTTTATTCGTATAATTTTTCAGTTTTTTGCGATTTTCTCAAAAACCTGGTCCTACGATTTTTTTAAAAATCGCCTATTTTACTCAATTTTTGATTCTCTACAGATAGGGTAGGCGCCATGTTTGCTGAAATTCTCGGTGAGGCTGTTTTCACGTAAAAACGTTGTTTTTTTAAGATTACGGCTTTATATATAAATTTCAGCGCAAAAACTTATATAATAAAAGTTGTAGAGAATTTAAAAACCTACAACTTCTGTTTCAAACATTTTTTTGTATAATGCTTAGTTTAGCGGTAATTTGCGATTTTCTGTTTTTTTCTTCTCACGAAAACGTGAGAAAAATCGATTTTTTTAACATTTCGGTCTTAGTATGCATTTTACGACAAAAGTGTATATAATTAAAATTTATAGGAAATTAAAAGATCTACAACTTTTATTTAAAGCATTTTTCTCTACAGAGCCTAGTTTAGAGAGAAAGAGTGATTTTCCGTATTTCTAAGCCAAACTGAGGTTGATTTTCATTTTGCATCATTCACTCATGATTAAAATAAGGTTATGTTTTTGAGGTTAGTTTTTGTTTATTTCTAATATTTTATTAATAATATTAGGTTTATTATTAATTATTTGCATTGGCAAGAGAAAGTTGTGTGAGTGTTTCACACCAGATTTTTAAGTTTAAATTTTGTGATAAAATTAGACCCACCGGGTTGGTCTAGAAGTAAAGTTGTCGCCAAAATCAGCTGTTTGACAGCTGATTTTCGGAGACGAAGGTTCCTGGTTCAAATCCTAGTAAAGGTAGTTACTTTTATACGGATTTGAATACTAGACAGTGGTTGCCGGTGTACTTTGATGGTTGGGGTTTAATTAACCGTACTCTCTCAGGAGTGGTCGACCTGAGTCTGTACAAGACTACACAGTCCTCATTTACACGTCATACACTTCATCCTCATCTCATTGGGTCATGGGGTTGCTTATTATTTTAAATTGAACAGATTGCAACGTACACAAATTAGGAATAAAAAAAAGTTAGGTTTATTGTTAATTATTTGCATTGGCAAAAGAAAGTTATGTGAGTGTACAAGACTACACAGTCTCATTTACACGTCATACACATCATCCTCATCCCATTGGGTCATGGGGTTGCTTATTGTTTTAAATTGAACAGATTGCAACGTACACAAATTAGGAATAAAAAAAAATAAAAAAATTTGTGATAAATTTTGAAGTGTTTATAAGGCTGTATTTTACTGCTATCTGTTGGAGAATGATATAAGCGTAAAATTTGCATGTGTTTTTTTTGTATACATAAGAGCTGGATGTTCTAGGCATTTGCCTATTAGGATGATTGGTTCCAATTTGCGAAATAGTTTCTGTTCAGCTATCTGCTGCTAACAAGCACATTCTTTGTACACCGGTATTGATGGTGGAAAAGAAGAGAAGATTGTATGTTAGAATCGACGTGTGTGTGTGTGTGTGTGCGTATGTAAACGAAAGCATCTAAAGGAAAATCGTTGTGACTTTAATGAGAGATCAGAAATAGAGTATGTCTGAGAGAAAGAGTCGGGGGGTAAGTTAGAGAGAGAGACAAATTGATAGGGGTAGACTTTGTAAGTCTAAGGATGACATAAATTGGAATGGTGATTAAAGAATTTCTCATCCCTCCGGTTTCTCACATTCCCTTCCCAGTTCCACACTTTAGTTGTGAACTTTTAAGGGCCATATCTGCATAATGCCTTTCTCACAACTGAACAGTACAGCATTAACGCGCTCACTCTTAAGTTTTCATTTTTTAGTTTTTAGTCTTCATTCTTTTTTTTTATCTTTGTCGTTCACTATATTTATTTCCCTCCCATACCTCTATCTCATCTTTCAGTCTGCATTCCTTAATACATCTCAAATTATTTTAGCATCACAATTTTAGCAGATTTCATCGACGAATTTTTTTGAAGATATCTTGAAATTACATTGATATTTATTTATTTATTATTATTAGCGTATATTGCCCTTAAGGAGAGCGCTAAAAAACACAAAAATCTAGCTCTTGGTGGTGGCTCTTTTCCTCCATTTAGCTTCCCAAAAACCTTTCATCCTCTCACTTTGCGCCTTCTCTTCTCCTCGTCTGTCCATTTTCGCCCACTTCTTTTGGCTTGTGATCTGAACTGAATTTCCTGGTTTCTGATTTTTTTTCTCTACAAATTTGCGGTCGTGAATGTCTTCCATTGTGATGCATAATTTTTGCAGGTCTTCCATAGTTTCTTTGTAACAAGGGGTGCCCAACTTTGAAGTGGAAATTATGTTTAATATTCTTTTTGTCAGCCTGGTGTCACTCATTCTGGTTATATGTGTAAAAACCTCACTCTGCGTTTTCTGATGACGGTCATGATAGTTTCAGTGTGCCTGTATAGTTCTTCTGTGGGTCTTGTTTGCCAGACGTTTTCTCTGAACACTGCACCGTGTATTTTCCTCAGAATTTTCCTTTTTTGCTTTTCAATGTCTTTAATTTTTGCCATTCCCCTGGTACTTGTGGTTTCTGATGCATATAAGGTTTCTGGTAGGACCACCGTATTTTAGTGTCGTAACTTTGCAGCTGTGGAGATGCATTTCTTATTATAGTGAGACCAGGTGAGTTTGTACGCTTTCTGTAATTTTGAGACTCTTTCCTCATTTGATTTTGTGTTGAGACCAGATTTTTGCATAATTTCTCCTAGCTATTTGAACTCATGACTTGTACAATTTCACCGTTTTTTGCTTTTAGTAGGAGTCTGCCTGAGGACTTTGTTTGAAAAAACTGTGTTTTTTTCATAGGACATTTGGAGCCCGGTTTTCATGGCAATCTCGTGGAGTTTTTCTAGGGCCTGTTGTGCTTCTGCTCGGGTATTGGAGAGTATTTTTTGATTTGTGAGGTTTTTTTGATACCGCAACAAATTTCATGCGTTTAGAGGCGTGTAACTTGATAAATATTGACCGAAAAGTTTGCAATTTTAACACAACATAGACAACTATATTCTTACAGCGTGTACGAAATTTCAAATTCATACTTAATTTAAGTTTTGATTTATTAACAATATTATGAACCGTTGATATCTCGGTAACCGCTCGATCGTTCGGCTCGGGCAAAATATAGTTTTAAAAAACTAAGTATAGATAGTCTATGTTAATAATACGAAACATTGATTAGCCAATGTTGTGGTAGAATTTTTACAATTTTGAAAAATAGATGGATAATGCGGGGGGGGGGGTGGGCGCTAATATCCATTTTTCTTGAATCTGACTGTGACTGTATACCTGAATTGATAATGCAGTCCTGTCAATTCAGGTAGACAGTCCGACAGGATGTCACGTACACAAACTGGCAACATGGATAGTAACACCCACACCCCGCATTACCCATCTATTTTTCAAAATTTTAAAAATTCTACCACAACATTGGCCAATCATTATTTCATATTATTAACATAGACTATCTATACTAAGTTTTTTACGCTGAATAAAACAATACATTGCCCGAGCCGAACGATCGAGCGGTTACCGAGATAGCAACGATTCATAATACTGTTAATAAATTAAAATTTAAATAACGTATGAATTTGAAATTTCGTACACGCTGTAAGAATTGTCTATGTTGTGTTAAAATTGCAAACTTTTCGGTCGAATATTTATCGAGTTACACGCCTCTAAACGCATGAATTTTGTTGCGGTATCAAAAAAACCGGGTCTTTTTGTCTTCCTTCCTCGATATGGCAATTTTTAAACAGCATTAAAAATATAGGACTTTTATAGGTCAACGCAGAATAAAATGAGCTAAATTTTGATCTAAAGTACATTGAAATCCGACACATAGTTTTGGAGATGCTTTGTGTTGAAACTCGGTTGTCTATGATTATGAAACAGGTAGTAGTCACAATTATCTCATCTCAGAGTAATGTATTTCATTATACAGCCAGACGCTTTGGTGAATGAAGTGAAGGTGTCATTTGCAGAGTGGAAAATATGTGCTTTTCAGAGGGCCCGGCATGCTGATAAGCGTACTTTTCCACACAGTCACGAAGGCATCGAAAAACACCTCACTCCTTCACCGGATATAACCTCGAATATCCGGTAAAAAATTCGATTTAAAAAAATCTACATGAAAACAATACTTTCCTTGCTATATAATATTTATATAGGTAAGTGAAAGTAAAAATAGGAAATAAGTGAAGTTCTATTATTATAAATTATGGTAAGATTTTTATTTTATAGTAAGCTTGTGGTAAGACACGACAAGGAGAGTTATTAGAAATGTTCTCCTAGCGGACGATTATCTAACTAAAAGTTTAGTGATAATGTCAGCATGCAATAAACTTCTTTTCTTCGTCGTATTCATCTTGATCATCATGTTGTTCGTCCTTCTCGCGCGTACCGACACACACATACACCACACACAAACACACACACACACACACACAACAATCGCTGAAAACATGTTTTTTGGGTTCATCGGGTCTGAAAACGTGTATATCTGGTGAAAATTCGATTTCAAAAATAGACATAAAAACAATAATTTCTTCCTATATATTTATATAGGCAAGTGAAAGTCAAAGTAGGAAATAAATAAAGTTCTATTTTTATAAATTTTGGTTAGATTTTTAATTCCTCTTGCTTATATAAATATATAGGTAGGAAAGTATTGTTTTCATGTCGATTTTTCGAAATCGAGTTTTCACCGGATGTATACGTTTTAAGACCCCCTGAACCCAAAAAACATGTTTTTAGCGATTAGTTTGTGTGTGTGTGTGTGTGTGTGTGTACAAAATATCTCAAGAACGGAACATTGTACGAACTTGAAACTTGAAACTTAAGTTACATACCACTACCCGGACCCGACACGAACATTTTCATCAATCGGTAGTAGTAGTTTATTCGTATAATTTTTCACTTTTTTGCCACATATCAGAGTGCGTGGTTCTACGATTTTTTTTTAAATCGCCTGGTTTACTCAATTTTTTATTCTCTACAAGATAGGGTAGGCGCCATGTTTGCTGAAATTCTCGGTGAGGCTGTTTTCACGTAAAAAAGTGTTTTTTTTTTTAGATTACGGCTTTAATATGTATTTTAGCGCAAACATGTATATAATAAAAAATGTAGAGAATTTAAAATTCTACAACTTTTATTTCAAACATTTTTTTGTATAACGTTTAGTTTAGCGGTAATTAGCGATTTTCTGTTTTTTCTCACGAAAACGTGTGAAAAATCGATTTTTTTAAGATTTCGGCCTTAGTATGCATTTTTCGACAAAAGTGTATATAATCAATTTTATAGGAAATAAAAAGATCTACAACTTTTATTTAGAGCATTTTTCTCTACAGAGCCTAGTTGAGCGTGAAAGAGTAATTTTCCGTATTTTTAGGCCAAACTGAGGTTGATTTTCGTCTTTCATATATGATTAAAATTAGGTTATAATTATTGAGGTTAGTTTTTTATTTATTTCTTATGTTTAATTACTAATGTTAGGTTTATTGTTAATTATTTGCACTGGCAAGAAAAAGATGTGTGAGTGTTTCACACCAGATTTTTATTTTATAGTAAGCTTGCGGTAGGACACGACAAGGAGAGTTATTAGAGATGGTCTCCTAGCGGACGATTATCTAACTAAAAGTTTAGTGATAATGTCAGCATGCAATAAACTTCTTTTCTTCGTCGTATTCATCTAGATGATCATGTAGCTCGTCCTTCCCGACGAAATGAAAGAAAAATGTCAACGCGTGAGGAATTTGTGGCCTCTTGATATGAACCCTCTTCAACTATATAGACAAGGAAACCCCTATTCTATATTTTTCACCCGACATAGCTTAATGAATACGTTTTATTTGAAAAATATATGAAGACGATATGATGGCAATAATAAAGGAAGACCAATGCAGGAGTTTAGTAATGGAAAACTGTGGAAAGGGTACGGAAAAGTGAGGTTATAAAAAGGGAAAGAGATGAGAAAAATCCTCAACACTTCAATAACCTTAATAATAATCGACTTCCATTTGATGATGAGGGAGGGGGCGTTTTGAAACCCTACTTCTAACACCCTCCCTCTCTTCATACTATTATCCAGTATCAGATGATATTATATTTATTATTATTATTATTATTATTATTACAGTAATAATAAATATTATTCCATTCGACTGTAATATAAAACTAATAAATACTTTTATAATTCTGTGATTAAATGTTTGAAAGAATGTACAGGTAATAAAAAATCTGGTGTGAAACACTCACACAACTTTCTCTTGCCGATGCAAATAATTAACAATAAAACTAACACTATTAATAAAACATTAGAAATAAACAAAAAACTAACCTCAAAAACCATAACCTAATTTTAATCATGAGTGAAAGACGCAAAATGAAAATCGACCTCAGTTTGGCTTAAAAATACGGAAAATCACTCTTTCACGTTAAACTAGGCTCTGTTGAGAAAAGTGCTTAAATTAAAGTTGTAGATGCTTTAATTTCCTATAAATTCGATTAAATTAACTTTTGTCAAAAAATGCATAGGCCTACTAAGGCCGAAATCTTAAAAAAATCGATTTTTCACACTTTTTGTGAGAAAAACAGAAAATCGCTAATTACCGCTAAACTAAGCGTTACACAAAAAAAATGTTTGAAATAAAAGTTGTAGAATTTTAAATTCTCTACATTTTTTATCATTAAAATTTTTGCACTATTACATATTAAAGCCGTAATCTTAAAAAAACACTTTTTTACGTAAAAACAGTTTCACCAAGAATTTCAGCAAACATGGCGCCTACCCTATCTTGTAGAAAATAAAAAATTGAGTAAATGAGGCGATTTTAAAAAAAATCGTAGGACCAGTTTTTGAGAAAATCGTAAAAACGTGAAAAATTATACGAATAAACTACTACTACTTCCGGTTGACCGATTTTGATGAAAATGTTCGTGTCGGGTCCGGTAGTGGTATGTAACTTAAGTTTCAAGTTTCAAAATCGTACGGTGTTCCGTTCTTGAGATATTTTGTATACACACACACACACACAGACCAATCGCTAAAAACATGTTTTTTGGGTTCAGGGGGTCTGAAAACGTATAGATCTGGTGAAAACTCGATTTCGAAAAATCGACATGAAAACAATACTTTCCTTCCTATTTATTCATATAGGCAAGAGAAAGTAAAAACTTGATCAAGCTCATTAAATTAACACTAAAAGAAATCTGGTGTAAAACACTAACACGACTTTCTATTGCCAGTGCAAATAATGAACAATATACCTAACATAAGTAATATAAACATTAGAATTAATCAAAAAACTAACCTCAAAAAATCATAACCTAATTTTAATCATGAGTGAAAGATGCAAAATTAATATCAATGTTAGTTTCGCTTAATAATTCGGAAATCACTCTTTCATGCTAAAGTAGGCTCTGTAGAGGTAGAGGAAAATGTTTGAAATTAAATTTGTAGATCTTTTAATTTCCTATAAATTTATTATTAGCCCTACTTCTTTTTCGTAAAATGCATGTTGCAGGTCATCAGCCGAAAGGCTGGTTTGAACGTGTAGAGGTTTTACTAAGTAAAACGAGGAGTGAGGTGGTTTACCATTGCCACAACTCACTGAGTGGAAAAGTACGCTTATCAGCATGCCGGGCCTTCTGAAAAGCACATATTTTCCACTCTGCAAATGACACCTTCACTTCGTTCACCACAGGGTCTGGCTGTATAATGAAAGTCATTACTTTCAGAGGAGATAACTCTGATTAGTGTCTTTTACACCTCTACTTCTTCTGTTCTTAAATGATTCAGTCATTTAAAAAAACTGACCATGTGATAAGAAACAGAACTATTTATTTTAGTCCTGCAACTAAATGTAAAATGCATATTAAGGCTGAAATCTTAAAAAACCATTATTTTACAGATTGTCATGAAAAAAACAAAATTACTAATTACCGCTAAATTAAGCATTATACGGAAAAATGTTTGATATAAAAATTGTAGGATTTTAAATTTTATAAAACTTAATTTTAATTTAATAATTAACTTAATTTTTAATTTTATAAAACGTCGCATCAACTGCAATGGTCATTAGCGACGACGTTGGGTTGGAACTTTATGTGATGAAGGATGAAATGATTTTTTGTAACGTATGAAAATATGCCATGCCTGAGTGGGATTCGAACCCAAGACCGCATGATGAGAGGCGGCGAGCACGTTACCAACTGCGCCAATGCGGCCGGCTTATAAAACTTTTATTATAAATATTTTTGACCTAAAATACATATTAAGGCCGCAATCTTAAAAAAACATTTTTTTACGACAAAACAGCCTTTTCAAGTATTTCAGCAGACATGGCGCTTGTCTTATCGTGTAGAGCATAAAAAATGTAGTAAATAAGGCGATTAAAAAAATCATAGGTTCCGTTTTTCGATTTTGTCGATTTTCTAAATCGAGCTTTCATCGGATATAGATCTACACGTTTCTAACCCCCTGAACCCAAAACACATGTTTTTAGCAATTGGTCTGTGTTCGAACAGAATATCTCAAGAATGGAAAATCGTACAAAATTGAAACTTAAAACTTAAATTAGGTACTACTAAAGGACCCAACACTAACATTTTCATTAAATTTGGTCAACCCGAAGTAGCCCAGTAGTTTATTCGTGTCATTTTTCACTCTTTTGCGATTTTCCCAAAAACGGCTCTACAATTCTTTTTTAAATTGCCTCATTTACTACATTTTTTATGCTCTACATGATAGAGTAGGCGCCATGTCTGCTGAAATTCTTGGGGAGGCTGTGCTCTCGTAGAAAAAAATGGATTTTTTTTTAAGATTTTAAGATTGAGGCCTAGTTTAGTGTGAACGAGTGATTTCCCGTATTTTTAAGCTGAACTGAGTTCGATTTTCATTTTGCGTCTTTCAGTCATGATTAAAATAAGGTTATGTTTTTTGAGGTTAGTTTTTTGTTTTTTACTTTCTCTTGCCTATATGAATATATAGGAAGGAAAGTATTGTTTTCATGTCGATTTTTCAAAATCGAGTTTTCACCAAATCTATACGTTTTCAGACCCCCTGAACCCAAAAAACATGTTTTTAGCGATTGGTCTGTGTGTGTGTGTTTCACTTTTTCATGATTTTCTCAAAAACTGGTCCTACGATTTTTTTTAAAATCGCCTGGTTACTCAATTTTTTATTCTCTACAAGATAGGGTAGGCGCCATGTTTACTGAAATTCTTGGTGAGGCTGTTTTCACGTAAAAACGTTGTTTTCTTAAGATTACGGCTTTAATATGCATTTTAGCGCAAAAATTTATATATTAAAAATTGTAGAGAATTTAAAATTCTACAACTTTTATTTCAAACATTTTTTTGTATAACGCTTAGTTTAGCAGTAATTTGCAATTTTCTGTTTTTTTCTCACGAAAATGTGTGAAAAATTGATTTTTTTTAAGATTTCGGCCTTAGTATGCATTTTACGACAAAAGTGTATATAATTAAATTTATAGAAAATTAAAAGATCTACAACTTTTATTTAAAGCATTTTTCTCTACAGAGCCTAGTTTAGAGAGAAAGAGTGATTTTCCGTATTTCTAAGCCAAACAGGTTGATTTTCATTTTGCGTCTTTCACTCATGATTAAAATTAGGTTATGCTTATTGAGGTTAGTTTTTTGTTTATTTTTTATGTTTTATTACTAATATTAGGTTTATTGTTAATTATTTGCACTGGCAAGAGAAAGTTGCGTGAGTGTTTCACACCAGATTTTTTTTTAATGTTTTATTACTAATGTTAGGTTACATTGTTAATTATTTCCATTGACAAGAGAAAGTCGTGTTAGTATTTCACACCATATTTTTTTTAATATAAAAATGTATAACATATTGCAAATATAGAACAATGAAATGTTAGTAAAAATTGATTGACACACGATGTGGGCTGACACACTGACTGGAGCGACTCTTTAATTCGACCATTAAATCTTTAATGAGACTCATCTGCGACATCTACTTCTTTGAATCGTTGTTAGTATTATTATTATTATTATTTTTATTATTATTATTGCAATCAACTGTTATAAAGACCTTTAAAAACGACGACACTTCCAACTACGTATGTACGTATCAGCTAGTACGTGTCAGCAAGTTCGTGCTCGAGTTTATCATCATCATTTTTATACTACAATGATCATTGTAATCATTATCATCATTGTCACGCTTAATCGTTTCCTTTCTCATCCTCAACTAGGCTTCATATATGATTCATACATGAAATATTTTAAACGAATAAATATTTCTTCTGTTCCCAACTTTAGACTTTATCCTGTTTTTAACATTGTATTTATACATGTTTTGTTTACATGATTTGATTTTGCTTCCTTTTAAGTATTTATACGAGGCGTGTTCAGAAAGTAAGTACCGTTTTTAAAAAAAACAAGTAAAACAACTTTTTTTCAACACAATTTTATTTCTACATGAAAGCCTAAACCGTTAACTATTTTTCGACGTAGTTTCCACCGATGTTCAAACACTTGTCATAGCGGGTGATCAATTTGTCTATACCCTCTTCGTAGAAGGTTCCCGCCAACGAATGTAGCCACGACTCCACGGCAGTTTTCACTTCATCGTCGGTTTCAAAGCGTTGGCCGCCTAGCTCGCGCTTCATGTGCAGGAACAAGTAGTAGTCAGACGGTGCCAAGTCCGGGCTGTAGGACGGATGATCGAACTGCTCCCAACGAAATTGTCGAACCAATGTTTAAATATCACCAGCGGTATGGGGCCGAGCATTGTCATGGAGCAACGCTATTCCGTTACTGAGCATTCCTCTCCGTTTGCTTTGAATTGCCCGCCTTAGTTTTTTTAAGGTTTCGCAATACCTTGCCGTATTAATGGTTTCACCTCTTGGGAGAAAATCAATCAACAAAACACCTTTCCGATCCCAAAAGACAGTGCACATGATTTTTTTGTGCAGACATTGTCGTCTTGAATTGTTGTTTCTTCGGGGATTGCGTGTGTCGCCACTCCTTTGACTGCTGTTTAGATTCCGGTGTGACATGAAGGACCCAATTTTCATCACCTGTGACAATTTTGTTTAAAAAATCCTCATCATCATCACTGTATCGTGTGAAAAAAGTCAAAGCACTTCCGAGTCTCTTGGTTTTGTGCACGTCAGTGGCGGGAACCTTCTACAAAGAGGGTATAGACAAATTGATCACCCGCTACGACAAGTGTTTGAACATCGGTGGAAACAATGTCGAAAAATAGTTTAAGGTTTGGGCTTTCATGTAAAAATAAAATTGTATTGAAAAAAATTGTTTTACTTGTTTTTAAAAACGGTAGGCCCTACTTACATTCTGAACACGCCTCCTATTTCTCCAAATAAATAATAGGTGTAAAAAGTTACACACACATGTTATTTTATTTTTCCTCGTATACGGTCAATTTTAGACCATGTGAGGTGATATGACGTTTCAAAAAGCTCTTTTTGTAGCCCACATTTTTACTTTCTCTGCCTATATGATATATAGGAAGGAAAGTATTGTTTTCATGTTGAATTTAACAAATCGATTTTTCACCGGATATACACGTTTTCAGACCCCTTGAACCCAAAACATATGTTTTTAGCGATTGGTCTGTGTGTTTGAATAAAATATGTCAAGTACGAAACATCGTACGAAGTTATAATTTGATACTTAAGTTAAGTACCATAAGAGGACCTGGTACGAACATTTTCATCAAAATCGGTCAACCGGAAGTAGTAGACTCGTTCATTTGTGTCATTTTTCACTTCATTGTAATTTTCTCAAAAACGGCTTTTAATAGGCTATTTCTTAAAAAAAATCGTCTCATTTACTAAATTTTTTATGCTCTACAAAAGGTAGGGTAGGCGCCATGTCTGCTGAAATTCTTAGGAAGGCTGTGCTCTCGTTGAAAAAATGTTTTTTTTTAAGATTGCTGCTTGAAAATGCATTTTAGGGGAAAAGTGTATCCTAATCAAAAGTTGTAGAAAATTTAAAAATCTACAACTTTTATTTCAAACATTTTGTTTGTATAACGCTTAGTTCAGCAGTAATTAGTGATTTTCTGTTTTTTTTT
Source organism: Catonia carolina (assembly GCA_035578175.1). Lineage (NCBI taxonomy): Eukaryota > Metazoa > Arthropoda > Insecta > Hemiptera > Achilidae > Catonia > Catonia carolina. Next base: position 4,519,743 of record JAQMRL010000009.1, read on the forward strand.
TCATGAAAATCTGTAAAAAAAATGAATTTTTTAAAGATTTCGGCCTTAGTAGGCATTTTACGAGAAAAGTGTATAACCAGAGTGATAGGAAATTAAAAAAACCTACAACTGGTATCTTAAGCATTTTTGCTCTACAGAGCCTAGTTTAGAGGCAGTTACTGATTTTCTGTTGGTTTTTTTTAATTCTACAGAGGTTGATTTTCATTTTGCGTCATTCATATTTTTGCGAATAACAGGCAAGTGGAGTGTTAAATCATTTGCACTTGATCTGTTATAAAGTTATACATTTTTGTTAGAGAAAATAACTTGGAAAATCCTTCCTTGGCCAGTTAAGTTAGATAATTATCGAGAGGATAACAATCAAAACAAGCCTCTTTACATCAGAACGATCAAGAAACCGGTTAGTGAACTCGGAATAATATTTTAAAATTCCTGGAAAACATAATTGGGGTGAACACCGGAAAAATAACAGAAAATTCGTAATAACCACTTTACTTTAAAATCGTCCAGAAAACCACTTGGGGAATTTCGGGATGATATTTGAAGTTCCTTAAATCTTTTTGGCAAAATTTACGGCAGAAACGTTCAGAAATTCTGCTAGGAAAAATTATTGATAAAACTTTTAAATCCTGGAATTTATCCCTAGAAAAGTTTCGTATAGGCATAATCTCAGACAATTTTTTTGGGAATTTTCGGGATAACCACTACTTCACTGAAGTCCAGAAAATTCTTAATAAAATTCTTTAAAACATAACAAAGGGTATCGAACTAAATATTAAAAGTAGTAAACATTATGTCAATAAAGAAGTTTTGTAGAAATTACGTGCTATTGTGTTCATTCTTTCCATGAGTTAAATAATTTTGGATATTTCTGTATGTACGAGGTGTGGCTATTAAATAACGAAACTGACGTTGTAAAAAATTTAATTTTAATTTTATACATAATCACTTATTGTCACCTTCAATAGCCTATACACTCCTTCTCTATCCCTACAACGCTCCATGCACATTTTCCATTTTTGGAAACAGTGCTGGAAGTCATCTTCTGTCAGCTCCTTCAGGACACGTGCCGCTTTCTCTTTTACAGCTTCCACAGATTCAAATATTGTTCCTTTTACTGCATATTTCACCTAAGGGAACAGGTAGAAGATAATAACATGTGATTAAACGTGGTTTTTTACTTTTGATCCGGAAACAAAGCGCCAATCCATGCTCTGGACGAACCGAACTTCACCGAGCTTCTTAAGCAAAGAAGCTTGAATGAGCTAGTCAAAATTTAAAGCAATGACGACTGTTTTTTTTTAATATCCATGGGATTGTGTACCTTCACTAGGTTCCTGGAGGTCAAACTAATCAATAAAAGTCAAATTAATTAATATTACTACCTTGATGTACTTTCTAAACTACGTCAAAGAGTAAGGAAGAAACGCCCCGAAATTTTGAAGGACAAATCATGAGTTCTCCACCAAGACAATGCGCCAGCTCATTCCGCGTTATCTATCAAGAGGTTCCTAGCCAAGTAAAGCATCTCAGTGTTAGGACATCCACCTTATTTGCTAGATCTTGCACCATGTGACTTCTACCTGTTTCCTAAGGTTAAATCTGCATTAAAAGGGACAAGATTTGAGTCTGTGGAAGCTGTAATAGAGAAAGCGGCATGTGTCCTGAAGGAGCTGACAGAAGATGACTTCCAGCACTGTTTTCAACAATGGAAAATTCGCATGGAGCGTTGTAGGGATAAAGAAGGAGTGTATATTGAAGGTGATAATAAGTGATTATGTATAAAAATTTTTTGAATTTATTATTTTTTGTAATCTCTAATGTGTGTACGTTGCAATCTGTTCAATTGAGAACAATAAGCAACCCGATGACCCAATGAGATGAGGATGATGTGTATGACGTGTAAATGAGACTGTGTAGTCTTCTACAGACACACTCACTGAGTATGGTTAATTGAACCCCAACCATCAAAGTACACCCACAACCACTGGTCTAGGATTCAAGTCCCGTATAAAAGTAACTACCTTTACTAGGATTTGAACCAGGGACCTTCGTTTCCGAAAATTAGCTGTTAAACAGCTGATTTTGGCGACGACTTTATCTCTAGACCAACCGGTGGGTGTGTTATAGAATTAAAATAAATTTTTTTTACGTTAGTCTCGTTATTTAATAGCCACACCTCGTATGCAAGAAAATAAGATCGTTCGGGTTATTGACATTCGAATTTTCAACTCTACATTATGTAAAAAAAGTTCACAATATTATGATATTTTATATACAGAGATTATATTTCTGTGAAATGTGTATTTTTCATGAATGTAATATCTCCACTCCCGTGCTCGCATGCACACACGCAATAAGACAGACACTGGTTAGAAAAAATGCTTTAAAACACAAAACTAATTAAACAGTAAATGAATTTTTTAAAACTCTAGCATTAATTAAACTCTAATAATAAAATTAATTAATAAAGTTAACTAACTCTTGTTACTAAAAAAAACCTTTCATGTTTAACTTAGTTGTCACAAGAGAGATCCTTATTTATTTAATTATATTAAATTACATTACACATGGGTATAATCCGAACAATGATACATGTTGTCAGAATTCTTTTTTCTTTTTACTTTCTCTTGCCTATATGAATATATAGGAAGGAAAGTAGGCCTATTGTTTTCATGTCGATTTTTCGTAATCGAGTTTTCACCGGATCTATACGTTTTCAGACCCCCTGAATCCAAAAAACATGTTTTCAGCGATTGGTCTGTGTGTGTGTGTGTGTGTGTGTGTGTGTGCGCGCGCGCGTGTGTATGTGTGTGTGTTCGTGTGTGTGTGTGTGTGTGTGTGTGTGTGTGTGTGTGTGTGTGTGTGCGTGCGTGTGCGTGCGTGTGTGTGTGTGCGTGCGTGTGTGTGTAAACAGAATATCTCAAGAACGGAACATCGTACGAACTTGAAACTTGAAACTTAAGTTACATACCACTACCGAACCCGACACGAACATTTTAATCAAAATCGGTCAACCGGAAGTAGTAGTTTATTCGTATAATTTTTCACTTTTTTGCGATTTTTTCTAAAATCACCTGGTTTACTACATTTTTTATGCTCTACAAGATAGGGTAGGCGCCATGTTTGCTAAAATTCTGCGTGAGGCTGTTTTTACGTAAAAACATTTTCTTTTTAAGATCGCGGCTTTAATATGCATTTTAGCGCAAAACGTTATATAATAAAAGTTGTAGAGAATGTAAAATTCTACAACTTTTATTTCAAAAATTTTTTTTGTATAAACGCTTAGTTTAGCGGTACTTTGCGATTTTCTGTTTTTTTCTCACGAAAACGTGAGAAAAATCGATTTTTTTAACATTTCGGCCTTAGTATGCATTTTACGACAAAAGTGTATATAATTTAATTTATAGAAAATTAAAAGATCTACAACTTTTATTTAAAGCATTTTTCTCTACAGAGCCTAGTTTAGAGAGAAAGAGTGATTTTCCGTATTTCTAAGAGAAACTGAGGTCGATTTTCATTTTGCGTCTTTCACTCATGATTAAAATTAGGTTATGTTTGTTGAGGTTAGTTGTTTGTTTATTTCTAATGTTTTATTACTAATGTTAGGTTTATTGTTAATTATTTGCACTGGCAAGAGAAAGTTGTGTGAGTGTTTCACACCAGATTTTTTATAGTACATTACTGTTAAACTCCTATACTAGTAACCACAAAATTGCGAGCTTCGTAGTAAACCAAGCAGTGTTGTAACTTCACCCGTTCTGCGTTACAGTGTTGCCAATTCTACCCGCCTGCCAGTGGCATTCTAATTGCTTTACTCAGTTAGATCAATGAAAGCGTGACATACATTACAGTTGAGCCGTTCTTAGTTTGCTCCTACTGTCAACAAACAAAAGCCACCTACTAGAGGGTGCACGCTCGAATCTACGGCTTTACGGATGCGTATTCCTATTAAGTTAACTATTTTTAAAATTATAAGTACTTAAAGTACTAAAAACATCAGTCATGATATGATGTAGGCCCAACAATTTCATTTAGAAAAATAATTTTAAAAGTATTTTTTATTTAAATACTTTTGAAAGTATTTTGCTGTTACTTTTTAATCAGCGTGTACACATTTTGATATAATGCGCATGCTCAGTGACGTCATTATTTGTTTACATTAGGAGCAAACTAAGAGAGGCTGGACTATACGTTTGTGGGTTATTTTGTTCCTTTCTCTTGCCTATATAAATTTATAAGAAAAAAATTATTGTTTTCATGTCGATTTTTCGAAATCGAGTTTTCACCGGATCTACACGTTTTTCCCCCTGAATCCAAAAAACATGTTTTTAGCGATTGGTCTGTGTGTGAGTGTGTGTGTTTGAAACAGAATATCTTAAGAACGGAAAATCGTACAAACTTGAAACTTAAGTTACATACCACACGCACTCTGATATGTG